>BLKR01008993.1:230000-310350 GCA_011170035.1 Teleogryllus occipitalis | reverse complement strand
AGATCGCCCGCGCAATACGGTTGGGTCGGAGTCGGGCCCCGCGTCAAGGCGCGTGTGTGTGGTGGCCTCACTTGTCCTTCGGTGATGGAGCGGCGTGGCGAGAGCGATGTCCCAGGCTAGAGGCCACGTGTCTTCCGCTGTCTCGCCTCAATTGCAGCGACACAAATCATCTCGTACAAACTGGCCACTACTTCGAGCATGCGCTCGGTGAAGTTTGTGACGGTGAATGTTTCGGCAAACGCATTGAGAGAACTTGGCGGCACTTATGTTGCTCAACTGTACGGCGAAACTTTGAGGAGCCGAAGCAGAAGCTCGGTAATCACTTACAGAACAGCTCAACACAATAATATAAGAAGACCGCTCGACGAAAAGTTTGAGAAGACCGGAGAACGTCGGATCCCCAGTATTTATTGTTTTCGCGAGCCCTCTCCCACGCCGATGATGCAGTGGCTCTCCGCCAAGCAGGTACCCGTTTGAATGTCCCGTGACTTGTCTCACATCCGTCGGCTGTCGTAACCTGAAGAGACCCTTCCGAAATGCCCCGTGATGAATGGCTCCACCCGTGCTAATCTCGGCCGCATACCGTACTCCTGACGTCACGGCGCTCCGCCCTTTTCCCGGTAGGAACAATAGCTAACTGCACTCCTCGCTCGATTATATACCTGACGACACGCGTATTCCCGACGATTCCTGACTACTTTGAGTAGCGAAATCCACAATGTTTTGTGTAGCAAGACGCGATTCCGTATATTAATTTAGATTCTCCGTTGCTGAACAGCTTGCTGATGCCATTGCTCACGAGAAACGGCACAGACTAGCTCGTCTCCCGTCGTACCATTGCCAATATAACACAGTAGAACTCATATGGACACAAGGGAAAGGTTACGAGGCTGAACGTAAAGCAACGTTTAAAATTGCGGACACTGAACGCCTTGTACACGAAGCAATTGCTAGCATCTCTACCAGTGCATGGGCAGATTGTACGAAAGATACCGAGATATAGCAAGAAGATTCCTTCAGGGAAATTGATGCAGATAAAGCCTTAGAACTCTTGATAATAAATTTAATCGAGAGTTCTTCATCTGGGCAGAAGTCTGATTCCTCTGAAGCGAGTGACTCGGACGATTAAGACAAGATAAGACATTCGCCATCTCTCTAGTACGTAAAACGTGGCAACACCGCAAACACTATCTCTGTCTCTCTGCGCAGAGCGATCAGTCACCCGCCATTGCAGATGTCGTCAACCATAGTTTCGGAGGAATTTGCCCAACTTCAGTGATACAAAATTCATATATTGAAAAAGCCCGGGTGAGAAGCTCGGAGTCCGGTGCAAATACATCATGGAAGGAAATATCGGATTTTGTGACATTGTTGTAATCATGCAGAGAACAGTCATCTCAGAAGGTATTTCAAAATTTGAAATTGGGCAAGAGTGGATTTAAATATTTAAGAAGCACCCAAAACGGGCTTCAGCAATAGTGGAGAAGCAAGCAGGGGTGCGTTTCGAGCATCTACGGTGAAGCGGCAGAAGATGCAGGTTGGAGCTTGTCAACTCGGGAAGATTAGGTTTTTACTGAACAGCATGTTCCACATCTACCACACTGTGCACCACAGGCGGCCGTGGAGCTTCCATCTATAGAAAGGGTTGAGCAAGAATTGGTGCAGCTAGCAGGACAAGAGGAATCGCTTCAGCAGTAGACACGTTATTTTGCTCGATATTTCCTCAATTGAAGGGAGAGGGTATCGTGTAAATATGGGTCTATTTTGAAAGAAAGGCGCATGATTTTATTGTGACGCGCCATGACAGCGCGGTAAAATCGGTCGGGAAATGTTGCGGGTGATCTTTCCTTCCAACGTACCCGGTCGCGAGTTTGTTCCGAGAAGTATGAGCGGAAAAACGTGCCTCCTCGTGAAGTGTTTTTTTTCGACTTTGTAACATGGCGTGATAGAACGTTCGCTTGAACAGCGATATGCCATCATGTTTTGCGTCAAGCTTGGAAAGAATGCAACCGAAACTTTCCAGATGCTTCTAGGACAATTGCGTTTTAAGGTCACAGACTGGGAGGTGGTACAAGGCGTTCAAGGACGGCCGGGAGGAGGTTCTTTTAAAAAAAATGTTGCGTCGTTGTTGACGCAATGCGTCTCTCAACCCTTGTTGGGCGTTGAGCACTTTTGTTGCAGTAATCCTCCATTACCGTGTAATTACTATCATTACTGTTATTGAGTAATTACTGTATTTGTCGCGTCTCGTCACGTCGTAGTCTGTCAGTGCCTTTTATCCCTTCAGGCCAGAGGTTCGACGCCGTTAGATCCCGGAATTCTTAACCGGTTGCCCAACCAGAAACCCGCGAGTCTCGAATTCGCTTAACCTTCGTGAGTTCATGGAGCGTAGTAAACGAATTCGTCTAGCGCCGCCGGACGCGAGTTTGCCGATGAACCCTGTTCTGGCCGACCAACACCGGCCAAAACCGACGAAAACGTGGATAGTGTGCGCGAAGTTTTGCGTTATGACCGTCGATCGAACATTAGCAAATTGCTGACTCCCTACACATATCCACATTTGCGGTATATGGGATAGTGACCGAGGATCAACAAATGCTCAAGGTCTGCGCGAAGCTTGAGCCGGAAGTGTTGACGGAAGATTAGAAAGAACTCCGAGTTTCGCACTGCCAAGGATTGTTGGATTTGATTCAAAACGAGCCGGACTATCTTAACACCGGATCAACATCCCGATGGTCCCTCCTGTACGGAGGATCCCGTACAGTCCCGACTTGAGATATTTTTTTGTTTCCCCTTCGACTGAAAAAAGAGCTGAAAGGAAATTATTGGGAGATGGGGGAAAACATCCAAAAGCATGTTACAACGTTCGTTAGAGACATTCCCGTCGAAGTGTTTCAGGGTGCCTTCCAGGTGTGGCAGGCACGCCTCCGCAAGTGTATTGATGCAGGGGGAGAGTATTTTGAAGATTTTTAAGCAATTGTACAGGTCCGATTAATTAATCTATTTTCCCCAGAAAATGCGCATTACTTTTATAAAGAACCCTGTACACCACGTTGCGGATGATTACCCCTTTCCCCACCAGAAGCGGGCCTGTTCGAGAGCGGGTAGGTGGGCGTCGACAGATTCTATTGCGCGTGGCGGGACGCGCCACTGGGGATGTGACATCCCCCTCTCCAGCTTGGGGGACTAAGGGAACGGCCCCGCCCCACCATACCGGCGCTGAGGACGAAACGGCCGGCACCTCGGTGACTTTGCGAGCTAGGTAGCTGTCAAACTACACGAAAAGGGAGAATGACCGCGAAGAATGCAGTGTGACGGTCCCTTGTATATAGGGAATAGTTGTTTTGATGTACGTGGACTCAACGTACGAGGTCTTTAAGTATGATTTAGTGGAATATGGAAATAAATGTATTTGTTGTTGAGTGCATAGTTTGATTGTATAGTAGCCCTGTACCCAACGCTCTTGTTCCGATGATACTCTAATGTTACTTTCCTGATTTTTGAGAATATTAGGGAATAAAAAAAAAGCTTACTCTCTCTCCCGACTTACAAGGTTTGTCTGGAAAGTAATGTCAATCATTTGTTTTCGAAGCGATCGTACGTCCCAGCTCGCTCCGCTTGCATGGGATTGGTGGTGGGTGGCTTCGGGAACAAAGCTGTCTTTACGCCAGTTGCGTGCAAGCTGCCGCAGGGTTAGGACATCATTTTTCGTGAGAGACGTTTTCGTGACGCGTCAGAGTTCTAAATGCAACGCTCCGTTGTGCAACGCATGGCGATCAAGTTTTGTGTTAAACGCGGAAAGACTGCTTCTAAGACTGTTCCAATGCTGAAGACGGCCAATATCAATGATTGTAGAATAGGCAAGTTTATCGATGACAAAAGGCCTTCACAGAAGGTCGAGAAGACATCAACAACGAAGGCCATCGACTACGAACTCCGACGAAAATGTGACTCAGGTGAGCGATCTTGTGAACACGAATCGTCATTTAAGCATTCGTTTAATTGCACAGACATTAAGTATTCCGAAAACGAACGTTGACTGGATTCTGTCGGAAAATTTGGAGATGCGGAAAGTGTGCGCAAAGTGGGTCTCGAAAGTGTTAACTGACGGTAAAAAATCGCGTCGAGTGGAAGTGTGCCAGGAACGTCAGGAAATGTGTGAAGTGGACCCAGACTTTTTAGAGAATGTTATAACTGGAGACGAGTGTTGGGTGTATGAATACGGAGTGTTGAGTGATAAAAAGTGAAGTGCCGAGTGGTACACGTCAACATCCCATCGCCCCAAAATGGTCAGGATATCATAATCAAATCAATACTAATTCTGTTTTTCGATTTCCAAGGGATCGTCCATCAAAAATTCGTATCAGCAGGCACAACAGTGAGACGCAAATTTTTCGAATTTTACGTTCAGGTGCTCAAGAGGTTGAAACTCCGTGTGCAACGCGTCCAACCCAACATCGCCACGGACTGAAACCTGCATCACGAGAATGCATCAGCGCGCACCAACTTTGTTGTAAACGACTACCTGGCCAAGACAGGCGTCACAACAATTTCACAACATCCCTACATCCCGGACGGGGCCCCCTCAGATTTCTTTCATTCCCACCACTAAAATCGCCGATGAAATAGAAGCATTTTGGGTCGGTCGACAACAATAAGGCGGTCACCACGCGCGCCTTGAAGGTCATCTCGGAAAAGGACTTTTTCGCCGCCTTTGATGCATGGAAGTCGCGCTGGCAGAGGTATATCGATGCAGGAGAGACCCACTTTGAAGAGTATTAAGAGATTGTATCGTTCCGATCAGTTTTTTTGTTCTGAAGTCATTGACATTACTTTCCAGACAAACCCTGTAGTCTACTTCCACATATACAATTTGGTGATCGTAAAATACAACGGTAGATAAAAAAACAACGTATTAGAGAACGTACCTTCATAAAACAAAAAGTTTTAAAATCATTATAGGCACAGGAAAACCTAAAAGAAAAAAAAGAACTCGACGTACTAAAACAAAATCGGCATTTATACCGTATTCAGTCATTATCTCATGTCCATAAATCTGGCTGACACACTACAGCAGAACACAAAGAAAACTAGATCATATTGTTGGCTAATTAAATGCTCTATCCACAAATTTTAGGTTCTTGTAGTTTTCTCAAACATCAATTTTCAGGCAGCTTTAATTAAGCCAGCTGAGACGAAACCAAAAATTAAAGTTAGAACAAAACTACTGATACATGAATTATAGACACGCCAAAATTACTAATATTACTTATAATTTTTATTGTAAAAAATAATAACAAATTGCAGCTCAGATCACGCAAACAATTTAACGTCTCATACTTTTTAAACTAACGAGCAGAACATAGTTTATTTTTATACTATGCATATCATGTGTACTACTTATTGATTTAGAAGGATTTTCTTAAGAATGAGCCAAAGTGACAACTAGAGTTGGCGACATATCTTTAGGTTCTGTGGTCGTTGTGCCTTTGAGCCCATTAGACTCCCTCCCTGCATTCGTTCGTTTGCAGTTGGTTAATTTGTAAATGGCTTCGTCGCTTCCTTTTGTGATGTCCTCGTCCGACAAAAATATAGTGCGCCACCAGAAATAATTGAAATTGGGAAGCGCAGTGTTATGTACTCCTCTGTAAAAGATCTCTTTTTCTATAAACATTTCATTGAATTTACTTTTTGTGTGATAAATATTATATTTATTTTAAAAACGAGACTTGAATGTCAGATGTGTACTGGTGCATGTGTTTCCGGCTATTGTGCTGTTGTATGTCGAGCTGTGATTGAGAGCTTTCTATTTACATTTGTGGCAGAGTTCTTTTACTGATTGTGAGAGCATTTTAAGAGATTTTTCACATACGTAATTAAATTTAAATATTTCACGGATTCGCGTACGTTCATATACCTCAGTGCAACTCTTAGGCTTCTGCATAGGAATGTCGTCAAGGTAGCCATAACCAAACACTTTACGAAGAGGCGTGGCTGAACAGCTCTCGCGCGCGGCGGAGGGATACTTCTCTGAATTACATGTGACGTTCACTTGTTTAGCGAACTGTCAGTTTGGCTCATTCTTAAGAAAATCCTTCTATATATCCCTTGAATTAGGGGCTCGTCAACTTCAGCTAAAAGTGTCCCAACAATACAACCCAACCGGTCAAGTGCGCTCTGCTGCAGACAATTCAAATCGTAATAAGTTTTAAACTACCGAGCAGAACACAGTTTATTTTTAACACATTATGCATAAGGTGAGGTATTATTTGTCGATATAGCTGTTGCATTAAATGCTTGTGAACTTTAGCAAAAAAATTGCAAAAATACAAACCAATCACTTCAGTACGCACAGTGAAAAGCATTCTATGGCTAACAATTTTTGAACTTGCGAGCAAAACAAAAATATTAGAGAGACTTTTTACGTACGAATGGAAACCTTTCTCACTAAACACGACGCGCTTTCAGATTGCCAACATGGATTTAGAAAATCAAAATCAACGGAAACAGCTATATTTTCTTTTCTTAAAGATGTCGCCTCATCATTGGATCAAAACAAGGCACCTATTGGATTATTTTTAGATCTCTCAAAAGCTTTTGACGTCATTGATCATGACATTTTACTTTCCAAATTACCTTCATATGGAATTCGTGGTATTGCTCTAGATTGGTTATGTTCGTACCTTAAACAAAGATCTCAGAGAGTTGAAATACCTTACTGGAATGATGGAACATTACGTACGCACTTTTCCGACTCTTTGCCCATTGCATGTGGAGTTCCTCAAGGATCGATTTTAGGCCCTATTCTGTTCCTACTTTACGTAAACAATATGCCCTCGACGATTCGAAACGGAAGAACGGTTCTCTTTGCGGATGATACGAACATCCTTTGCAATAAAGAAACCGTAAATAGTACAATATCAGATGTTTCAAATTGGTTCCGAAATAACAAATTAATAGTAAACGAAAAGAAAACGGTTTTAATGCAGTTTTCCATTTCAAATAAACAATTCTGTGCTCTATTGAAAATGAACAGTGTACCATTGACTGATGTTAAGGCAACAACATTTTTAGGTCTCTCAATTCAGTCAAACCTTAAATGGAACGTCAATTTAAATGAATTGAACACAAAATTAAGTTCATTATGCTACGCGTTCAGAATTCTTGCAAATTCAGTCAGCCTTCATACTGCTCGTTGTGTATACTTCGCGAATGTTCATTCCAGCCTGAGATATGGCATAATATTCTGGGGAAATACATCTTATAGTTCCCAGACTTTTAGATTACAAAAACGAATTGTACGAATAATAACCAAATCCCACCCACGTGATTCATGTAAGCCTCTCTTCATTGATCTAGGAATTCTACCATTACCGTGTCTTTTTATTTACGAATCAGTGGTTTTTGTAAAAAATGACTTGCTCATGGGCGGGAATATTTTTTCAGAAAATGCCGAAGTCTATTACTATAACACTCGACGTAGAAATCATATTCATCAGGTGACAGTATCAACAGCTCATT
Source organism: Teleogryllus occipitalis (assembly GCA_011170035.1). Classification (NCBI taxonomy): domain Eukaryota; kingdom Metazoa; phylum Arthropoda; class Insecta; order Orthoptera; family Gryllidae; genus Teleogryllus; species Teleogryllus occipitalis. Next base: position 302,829 of record BLKR01008993.1, on the reverse strand, counting down.
ACAAAAAATTCACATACAATACATGTACATTATTTTACAACACTTTGCCAGATGACATTAAACGATTAAATTCAATAGAAAAGTTTAAATCCAAAGTGAAATCGTTTCTGCTGCATAACTGTTTCTTTACAATTAGAGACTATACTGAGCATCACAAGAAAAGTAACATTAATTTTAACAATGATACATAATGCATTATTTACCATTTGGACTGTATAAATAAGTATAAACAACCTGTAACAACTATTGTACTACAGCTTCCGGGTCAATGACCCCCATCTCGATCAGGTTTTTCGTCCAGTTTCCCTGATCCATTGAGCAAATGCTGAGATGGCCCCTTGTTTTGCTTCTGGACATAAATGTAACTTCATTTTCTGTGCACGTCTTCTAGAATTCAGTGGGAAATACAATTATTCAAATAAATTATCGTTTCCATGTTGTCGCGGCAGGAAGTAATGAGCCAAAATTTATTGCTTATTTATCTTTGAAAATAGATTTTATTACGTGGGAGTTTTTTTTGTTTTTTTCTCCCTTGCAAAAATTAAAAATTTATTGCTTATTTACCCTTGAAAATAGATTTTTTTACATGGGAGTTGTTTTGTTTTTTTCTCCCTTTCAAAATTCAAAATTTATTGCTTGTTTATCCTTGAAAATAGATTTTATTACATGGGAGTTTTTTTCTTTCTTTTTTTTTCTCCCTTTCAAAAATTCAAAATTTAAGTAGTATATGACTTAGTGTAGGGATCACAGAATTTTGAAAATGTGCACACAATTCACTTTTCCCCATAGCACGTCATACGCAGTTTTTAACTGTTTTTTTGACGTAAAATAAAAAAAAACACAATTTATTTTTAATGTACGCATATGATTACATACTATTTGTTGATACAGCCTTCATATTATGTGCTCGTGAAATCAAGCAAAAAATGTTCCAACAATACTACCCAACCGTTCAAGAACGCACTTCGTCACGGCATTCAGGGCCTAATAATTTTTAAAGTAGCGAGTAGAACAGAGTTTCTTTTTATCATACAACGCATATGATTACGCACTATTTTTTGACATATCCCTTGAATTGTGTGCTCGTCAATTTTACCTAAAATGTTCCAAGAATGAAACTCAAGTCAATTACGCACTTCTGTAGGGCATGACAATTACGGATTACAATTACGTAAACTTGCAGTGAGTAAAAACAAGTAATGTCTAATCTTTCAACTTCATATTAAATGTGTAGTCCTCGTTTATACGTTTCATCTATTTTTATAGTATTAGTTTTGAGACAATTTGTTATAATGAATAATAAACAATATATATAAATTATGTATAGATAAAACATGTTTCATTTACCAATTTTGTAATCAATATTGCGAGAAGTCGCATGTGCGACCCCTCTGTAATGCCAAATTACTACCCGACGCAGGCGCTCCTCCCGAACATTTCGTTACGCCCAAATGTCCGCGCGTCGCCCCCACGTACAAAGGTTTTGCAAGAGTACAAAGACTCCCCGGACCCCTTTTCACCCCACCGCCTCATTCTTTGTCCCCGGCGATCGTCGGATTGAGTACCGAAACAGTTACATTACGGAAGTCGGTGACACTTCGCCTGTTAATCCCTAAGGGCGCACCATAAAATTATCAGCAGACAGTTGACAGCGGACACTGCCTCGCCATGGTCCCACGAATGCGACCAATTAAAAACAGCAAAGTAGGTCGCTAAGGAAAGGGATTGCCTAGTGCCGATCGACAAAAAAATCAATGGAAGGTTCCAGAACCCTTACGATCGAACCAATCAGAGGCAAAGCATCACGCACGCGACAGCAGCAAATGGGGTGGGGAGTAGAAAACGAGGGAACAAAAGAGGTTTTTAGAGGGAGACACTTGTTAACAGAGTCGGGGAAGAAACGTAAGAGAAGACTGTGGTTTACAGAGAGTCGTGGGAGAAACGTGAGAAAAGACGCTTGTCTACAGAGACTGGTGGGAGAAACGCGATAACAAGACTACTTAACAGAGACTCATGGAGAAAGGTTAGAAAAGACTCGTTCATAGAGACTGGTGCGAGAAAAGTGAGAGCACACACTTGTTATGGAGATTTGAGCTGGTGACATGAGAAAGAAGGACTTAGGCAGCTTCTGGCGGAGTCAAATATGTACTGGCGTGTGACTGACCAGTACCTGCCAGCCTAAGCGATCCGACTATCCATCTTCACTCAATCAGAATTAATTTGGATTGGTGGATCAGAAGGACAGACACCCTAAAAGTAATTAAAAGAGTGAGTGAACGCAGACGAGGCGGCGAGTGTGATCATTCGAGTTTCTCAGTTCGCGGTTGGTCGCGTGACGGCTGCTGACTTCCCGGACAGTCGACGGGAGTATGAGATCCATTCCTGATGAGTACGCGGCCACTTCAACCGTGCTCCGCTGAAACATCCTGCTGAAATTGACTGGTAAAGGCCCGCGGGCGTACAATCCCACCGAAGTGAGGTAATTTGATCGTCATTATTTCTGTGCATTTGCCCATCTCTATTTAATTTGAATGACAGGTTTGGATCGGAGACTTTTAAGAAACTAGTATTTACAAAGTGTATTTAAGAAATCTCTATTTGTCAATAAACGTATTCTCGCCACTTAAGACGGGTTACACATTACAAAATTGCATCTCTGAGTATTATTAATGTAGCGAGTAGACGTAAAGCATCACTTCGACACAGAGCACCCAAACCCAGAGGTCCTCACGCCGGAGCAGGATGGCGAGTAAGATGCACGCTTGGCGCCCATTAAACAAAATTAGCGTGTGCCCTGTAATTCATCAATTACCTGTGCACTCCGCGTGTGGCGGTAAACTCCTTTCTGTAGTGGCTACTCACCGGGTCATTACAGTATTAAGCTTCTCAGTACCCTGTAAAGAAGAGTCAATAGGTCTGTTTATTAGTGTTCAATTTCAATTTTTGATACCATTTGAGTATTTAATGCTTTTGAAGGTATTACGATTGTGTTGACAATACACACAATGACAAAAGTGTGTGTAAAAAAAGTGCAATATTACAGCAAAACTGGATTACGGTGCCTTGATTTACACTATTGCTTCGCGAATGTAATCCTTTCAAGCAAAACTATTTAATTTTGTGAGAAACGCAAAATTAAGGCAAGAAGGAAGTTTGGGATGCATTGGGAGACTCATTTATCGGTACGAAAACACAATTGTTCTTTCCTTATCGCTACTAGTAAGGACATCTGTTCAGAGAAATTCCAAACATTTTTAACACAATATTATCACTAACCAAGTTTTGCGCACGGACGTAAGGTCCAAAGACACTCCAACGAGCTCGTGTTGATGTCTGAGAGGACCGCGGGCATGTACCTCCGTCCGACGGCCCTGGCTATGAGATGACAAGCTCATAATTCAATAGAATATCAATAGTACGTAATCATATGCATTGTATGTTAAAAATAAACTGGGTTGTTTGCTAGTTTAAAGTTTATTAGAGATCGAATGCTTTACGCAGTGTGTATTTGAGCGATTGGTTTGTAATTTTGCAAAAATTATTTTAAGTTCACAAGTACTTAATTCACGGGCTATATCAACGAATAGTACGTAACCATATTCACAATATGTTAAAAAGAAACTGTGTTCTGCTCGGTAGTTTAAAAGCGAATATGATTTGAATAGTCTACCGCATAGCGCACTTGAGTATTTGGGTTTTATGTTCGGACATTTTTCAAGGGATATATCAATAAATAGTACGTGATGATATGCATAGTATGTTAAAAATAACTTGTGTTCTTCTCGTAAGTTTAAAAAGTATTAGGCGTTGAATAGTCTGCTTGACCTAAAAATTGCAATTTCTTATATTTTACAATAACGCATATTAATCATTATAAATAATATTAGTAATTTTGGTGAGCCTGTAATTCGTATATAAGATGTTTTGTTCTAACTTCTTCTAATTCTAATTTATGATTTTGTGTCAGTTCGCTTGATTCTAGTTGCTTGAACATTGATTTTTGAGAAAATTACAAGAGCCTAAAATTAGGGGATAGAGCAATATTAATTAGCCTATCATTCTGAGCTAGTTTACTTTGTTGTCTCCTGCAGTGTGTCAGTCAGCTTTAAGGACATCATTAGCTCGCGGCATCCAGTATGTCCACTTGCCACCCATAAGCGACGGCTTCAGAATCTTTAAAAGCTATATGTTCTGGACATCTCCATAAATGCATTCAAACGAACCAACTACTCTCAAATTGTTGAAATAGATGCATAAAATAGAAAAATACAATGAGGACAACCAGATGTCTCGTGTCACGTCGTGGGAACACAACAGCAATCACAGACACGAGCTCAGATATTTACGGATTTATTAGTAATTAAGTATTTACAAATAAATAGTTTAAACAGTTATTTACATCTCTGATAGACCTTATCCCCTGATCGCACGAGCGATCCTTCAATGATTCAAGATCTACCTGACTCGTGGCCCTTGCTACTCCTCAGCGAGCTTACGCACAGAACGTAGTGCTCCGCGACCGCAGTCACCCGTGAAAAGAATGTTCCACCGCGGCGACTCAAAACCTGGATTGCCCAACGAGCATCGCTCGTCTCTACACCGCCCTGGGCGCAAGTTAAGTGCATTCGCACGAGGTTTACACGCAGCTCAAAACCCATCCCCGGGAGCTAACTTGTGCAGTTTTGGGAACGCACGAAGTGCAATGTACGTTCACGCCACTGCGCTGCGACCATTCCTACCCTTACGGGCATCTATGGCCAATCCTGCAACATGAAAGAGGAAAAACAGATCAAAAAGATATTAGCCAACCGGCGCGCGCATTGCGTGTGCAGTGATTCAAGGCTTATATTTCAAGTCTCATTTCGCTGTTTCAGATTTCTCTTACTCCAGGAACTGCTTAGGTCGCTTATACTTCGCCCGTTTATCAGGTTCGTATAAAGCGACCTCAGAAATGAGAGTATTTTCCGAGTCAGCTGCTTTTTCAAAAAAAAAAAAAAAAAAAAATTAGTTGTAATGCTTTTGAGGTGATGTTTAAGCAGTGGCATTGAAATGTCGCGATGCAAATCTCTTATGAGTGTGTACCTGGGGGCGCAGAGGGCGACCCTTAGGCATTCATTTTGAACTACCTGCTGTTTATTTAGATAACTGTCAGCTGCAATTGCCCAACTGGGGCATGAGTAGTCCATTTGTGGCCTAATAATTGCTTTATAAAGCGTGATGCAGTTTGCCGTTGACAGTTTGCTTTGCTTGTAAAATAAGCATCGCAATCGGCCTCTGGTCTGCCGCGCTTTCTTCTGCATGTTTTCAATGTGCAGGTTAAAAGTGAGTGATTTGTCTAATGTCACTCCTAAATATTTTACACTTTTGTCTCAGTTAATTACGTCTCCACATAGCGCGAGCGGCCTCGCCTGCGTGAGTCGCTGTCTCCGTGTGAAAAGCACAGCCACTCCTGGATCTGTGACAAATGTTGATCCAAATACTTCTGAAGAAGCTCGATACTTTTCGACGTAGCTATTATAGCCGTATCGTCGGCGTACACGGCGAGTTCCGTTTGTGGGTGTGAGGGAATATCACGCACATAGAGGCTAAAGAGCGTAGGAGCTAGCACGCTCCCTTACTGCACTCCGGCCCGTATGGCGCGGCGGGTAGATTTAGCATTCAGAAGCGTTACTTGAAACGTTCTCTTTGCTAGGAAAGAGTGAATCAGGTGTACAAGGTAGGTCGGAAGGTTCAAGGAATGGAGTTTGTAAAGGAGGTTGACGTGCCACACCTTGTCAAATGTGCTGGCAACGTCGAGGAATACTCCGCCTGTAAATCGGCTCTCGTTGAAGTTGCGTCTGATGCGGTCTGTAATTCGCACAAGCTGATGCGTCGTGCTGTGGCCCGCGCGAAAGCCAAACTGATCCTTATTCATTAGTGCATTTTCTGAAACAAATTTAAGAATTCTTTATAAAATTAGTTTTTCACACAATTTTCCGAGTGTCTTAAGTACGCTAATAGGTCTGTACGACTCGGGCAGTTTTGGGTTCTTTCCTTGTTTATGTAAGGTTATGACATGTGCATGTTTCCACTGACTCGAAAAGTGCTGAAACATAATTATTGAATTCAAAAGGGCGACCAAAAACACTATGGCTTGCTGGGCAGCTTCTTCAGGACGTCGTTAGAGATACCGTCTGGGCCGGGAGCTTTTTTAGCTTTCAGCTCTGCAATGGCTGCTTTCACTTCTGTTTCATCAGTGAAACTCGGCTCGGCGGCGGGCGCGTACAGCGCCGCCATCACAGTTTGTTGCACTTCGACAACGTGCGGTATTGGCGGCACCTCCTCGACCGGCTGAAACTGAGATTCTAAAACATTAGCAAGAAGTTCCGCTTTCGCCTCATTTGACTCCGCGTATTCTCCTGTGCTGGTTTGAAGCGGCGGCACTGAAACAGGTTTCCTGGAAAGCATGCGTGTAATTTTCCATAATGAATTGTCCTCAGGTTTGAGGCCTGAAAGAAATTTATTCCACTTCTGATTGCGAAATTCAGCTAAGTCGATTTCAACTTTACGCTTCAATCGGTTCGGCTCTCGCTTATCAGCGGGATGCCGCGTGCTCAGCCACACTCTACGCGCTCTGTTTTTCCTAAAAATGAGATTGAGAAGAAATGGGGTTAGTGGCTGCTCCTTCTTATAGGAACGTTGCTTCTCAGCTGCTGCCTTGAGGCTGTCAGTCACAGCTTCGGCGAATTTAGCTGCTCCAGTTTCTATCTGCTGCGGATCTGAGAGAGCAGACGCGTCCGGGATACGCTGCTGCAGCTCCATCTGAAATTGTTGCCAATTTGTGCGCTGCTTCTGTGTCGTAGGTGCAGTAGACAGAGTCGCGCCCCCTCGCCTCATCTCCGCAAGCGCAGGGAAATGGTCTGAGGAAAGTTCATAAATGGTGGTCAATATGGGATGGTAGTGGGGTTTATGGCACAGCGCAATATCCAAAACATCGGGCTTGCCATTCGTCGTATAGGAAAAGAAGGTTGGTGTAGTGGGAGCGAAAATTTCGCAGCCGTTTGCATCAGCAGTTGCTTTCAGCTTAGCCGCCAGGGCAGGTGATGCGGGAGCTCCAGGTAGTGTGTTTGGCATTAAAATCTTCAGCCACAATTGTTAGAGTTGTGTTTGCCTCGACTAGTTCTGCAATATCTGCAGCTAGTAGGGCACACATTTCCGCGGAGTGGTCGGGACGAGCGTAGAGAGACAAGGCGCAGCGGCCCGCGCTCCGTCTGCACGACAACAGCAGTGGCCTCAGCGTGCTGCAGCTGCGGTAAAGCTGAAAAATAATGATTTGTTACGTCTTATGAGTATAGCAGTTCCGCCTCCTATGTGGGGGTTCGTCGTGTTTGCTGCTGGTGCTGCTCTGTCATTCCTGTAGTAAATATAGCCTGGAATAGAAAAAGAAAGATGCGGGCTCAGCCATGTTTCACCCAGCATCATTATAGAAATATTATGCCGAGCGAGAAAAATGAAGTTCTGACTGCTTCGCTCGCGAGCTGATGCCGTTGCAGTTCCAAAAAGCAACGGTGCAGCTATTCCTGTAGAAAGATGGAGAAATAGCCATTATTTAAGGTGCCGGGGAGGTACGTGGTGAGGACGAGGAAGAGCGTGCCTTCTCCGTCGCTCCCGCCGTCACCTCGTGGGAGTGCACAAGTAGTTGTGACACTATCACCTTAAGAATGACCGCCGGCCACTCAGCTGGGTCGCGGCCGGTGATGGCTCGCAGGAGCGCCTGCGTTATCCGCCCCGGCTCGATCCCGTTTCGGACGAGATCGTCTACCGCGGCGTGCATCGCACGCTCCTGCTCGCTCACGAGGATTGCTATGCAGCACAGTTCCGTGTGGCCGCTAAGTGCAATGATCCTGCTCGCTCAGGGTGGCGGGAACTGGGGTCGTCTCCGCCGTCCGCTGCTCCACGCGAGCGGAATGCTCCTCGCAGGCCGCGACGGCGGCCGCCGGCTGACGCTCCCGGGCGTGACGGGGACGTTGCGCCAGAGCGTCGGAGTAGGTCCGCTCCTGGCGTCGCTGCTGCCGCTGGGCGCGTGGGCGTTCGCGTCTCTGCGAACGCTGAGACCGCGGTGGCGTAGAGGTGCGGCGGCGCGAAGGTTCGCGCTCCCGTGAGGGAGAACGCGACGCCTCCGACTGCGTGTCGGCCGCTCGCCTCTCACTGATGCGTGCGCGTCGCTGGCGGTCCCGCTGCTGCCTCTCGTGCCGCCGTTGCTAAGCCGCATAACCCATCTCCACGCTTTGTGTTCTCGTTTATATACCTTCAAAACCGCGTGACATGCAACGTCATCTTACGTTCGCGCAGCGACTCACACCATGTGATTGCCGCGCCGCCACGCAGTTTGGGCAACCCTTTCCATGAATTCCTGGAAGTTTCCAAAATATCTTGGTGCGCCTTCGCCCCTAGCTACCGTTCAAACCCCTTTACTCTCTCCTACCGCCACCTCTGCCTGCACTAATCCTGCCATGCTTGCCAACGAGGTTCTATGACAATACAATACGTTACACTCGTCACTTGACAGATGGCGTCAACCGATTTTCAATCTGTCTTCAAAGGTACCTAATTACTAGAGCTAGGATAGTTAGTAATAACTTTTTCCATTACATTTAAGTATATGCCTATTGTATTGCCCACCGAACAATGTTTCTCCGGTGATAAATGCCATTTTTAATGTGCATGTTTTTACATATTTAGGAAGACTTTATACTTTCATAATATTTAGAGCATATCGTTAGAATGACACATATTTTGCTATTTTCAAAGGACGTCTAAAAAATTCAATTACTAATTATTTTTTTGAAGTAGTTACTACTTTTTACTAGTAAAAACAATAAGTTAATAACAAAAATTACTTTTCATTAGGAACTGATTAAAATTTTTGTAAGATATTGAAATTTCGTCCTGGAAATTTTGCCAGAATGAATCTCCAAAGTATGGCCCGAACGAAACCTCCAAATGAAGGCTCCCCAAAGAGACTTGATCGACGACTTGAGACCTAAATGGCGCGGGAGAATGTGTTCTTCGCGCATGCCACGGTAGGCGAGCAGTAGGGGCGGACAGAAAAAGTATACTATTTGGAGCTAACACTAGCATCAGCATTACAGTTCGATTTCGAGTGTTGACGTGAAATCTTCGGGTTTTACTTTTCGGTCGCGATACGAATACGACGTACATAGCTTGATTCGTAGGTTAAACGAAGGCACTTTGTGGTTAAACAAAGGCGCTGGCTTTTTCTTAAAATTGTCACCAGTGAAAAGAACATCTTTTCAACTCAGTTTCTACGTGCGTGAAAATGAAGGTGTGCTAATTACTGATGGGATTGTATGTGATTATTTTGTGTTGCGTGTGAAAAAGTATAAATGCGGATACTCATTTCCAAGTAACATTTGAAAATAGCAAAACACGTAAAAAATGTTTTTACTGGTGCTGACATTCCACTGTATAAATTAGAACATTCTAAATTAATGTGTTCGTAGAAACATTTAACGAAATAAATATTCCACATGAATCCAGTGCCGGCTCGTGCTTAGGTTGCACAACCCCCAGAAAATGAAAAAGATCTCATTATATCGTAGGAATATACAAATTTCGTTTTAATGACAATCAATTTTCAAGATATTGAAGCAATATATTGATAATGAATGTATATGAAATCATTCTGAAACCAAAGAGCGTCCAACTGGCACTCTCTCCGGTGTCTTGCCAGGAATTACACCACACTCTTGGCTGTATTACTGGTTTACTCTTTGGCACTTCGATTTCACGCAGGGAATATACGGCCTTTTGGTGGCGCAACGAGGAATGGGGCTGTCTAGCAGTGCGCGGCGACGGTGTGGGTCTCACGGGAATACCCATATTCTGTCTTCTTCTGACTCTCTGCAACATAGTTTTATGAATTTCGCTTGTTATTGAAAGTACACAAGTTCGGTCAATTATTGATAATATTCAATGCATTGTTTATGGTATTTGGAGAATTTTATTCACTTGATATTAAGTTTATTGATTCAAAACGTATATTTGATCAGTTGTTGGTGTAAAGGTGGCCGTCCTGGATGGAAGTCCCTTATAGTGTCTCGCGGAAGTCAGTGTGACTGCAGCTGGCCAGCAGTTTGCGAATACGAATGCGTTCTTGTGAATACGAATGTGTGCCGAAGATCTCTCATTATTGCCAAATATAGAATGGTAGTGAAGTTTTCGAAATTGAAAATAATTTTATTTGTGAAACGTGTCGAAGCAATAGTGCTTGTTGCAATGTACTGGAGTAGAACTTAAGTGCCCGGTGGAAATCAAAGCCAGAACCACGTGCGCGGGAGGTGTATAAGCGTGGGCACGACGCATAAAATTATTTAAGTAGTTTTTCAACATAGACTTTTATTTCACTTAGTTTAATTTGATCTGCTTACGTTTTTATTACGTGTTCGTATTTTGCAAATTGTATTTCCATCATTCGATGGAGGTGCAACCACCAGTCTCTTGGGGCGCCAGCCGCCACTGCATGAATCGAGTCTTCACATTGTTCCATAAATTTCTAAAAAAAAATCTGTACAAGAAATTCGTGATTCTATTAAAGATAATCTAATCTGGGTTAGTTTGAACGAATTGCCTGATCACGTAAACGATCTGAATGTAATGTAATTGTTGACTAAATTAAGTGATCTCCAGCAACAGTTCCAGTCCGCAATTCCGGTGAGTTTTGTCATTGTTTTGGTACTCTATATGCCACTTGAACCTTCAGGGATAAATAAAACATAAAAAGAACAAATTATGATAATTTCATCGTTTTTATTAGGTTTTGCATGCTACATATTTCTGCACTGTTAATCCATACATACCCGTTTCAAATATCGGAATTACATACATATTTTACATTTTTAATGCATAATTATCCTAGCCCTACTAATTACCATTGCTGTACGCCTAACCACATATGCTCTTTTATGTACATATAAAAATTTAACGCAACACATGGAAAAATATGAAATGTCTTAATTATGCATGTTTGCTAAGAGCTCAATAAAATCTTTCGTATTAAAATGTAACTGGGGTAAAAAATTCTTCGAAAATGGTCAACTTTCCTCAACAAGTTGTAAATCAATAATTCTGGGATACTAGATGCTTATATAATGTTACATACTTTCAAGGTTAAAAACTATGATTCAGGCATACAACAGAAATGTTAACAGGACAAAATTACAACAGGACTGTTAAAGGTAGTGCAATTCCTACCAACAACTGAATATGCTGGCAATATCCAATACAAAAATATGGTGATTCATGGTTGCTCTATGGTGAAAAATATGTGCTTCATGCCATCTGCCATGTGCATCGTACATGACATCAATTAAAGTAAATTTCATCAAGGTCCGAAATTTACATTGTAAAGTAATATTTATTTTTGGATTCCAGATGAATCTATTGTCGCTAAAAAATTATTACAATAATCGGAAAACATTCTATTAAACATACTTTCAAAATCGAAGCACATTACGAACAATATTTTTTTTGCAAACGACTAAACAATACACTGTCATACCACAAAAACCAACATGATATTCACATGATTTTTATTCCTAAAATTTAAAAATTAATTTTTGATTCTTTATTAATTAAACACATTGTCACCATTCAACCAACAACTTTAAAAACGCCAAACTCACTTCAAGGATAGTAAATTATTATATTAAGCCTAAGTATACCACATAACTTTCTATATCAGGTGCAGACTTCAAATTATTTATTATTCATTACAGTCCTACTAATAGCAAGTGCAGCACGTAAGTAGGCATCTTCAAAACACTCAATTGTGTAGATTCGGCAGTCTCTTGCAAATAATCCAAAGCAATTCTAGCTTCTTGCGACTCTGGAGAACCATACAGCCAAAATATCACTTTACACACATGACCATATCAGTGCTTATTCGATATTTTCGAATTTCAGGCAAAAATTTAATTTTAATGTTGTATTTGAACGTTTCCTGAACCTTTGGTTATTCAACAGCACTTCGTTTATCGAGAATTGTCCTAATTAGAATTTGTTAACACAAGTCAGCATTTTCGGCTAACATTAAAAGATTCTCCGCATACCTCTGGACACTGTCCTCAATAGGTAATAAATCAGCATCATATTTTCTTTCCAGAAGAAATCACAGTTGATTCACTGGCTTTAGTTCGAGTAGTACAATAATCACTAATTTCGGTTTTATTCTTTTCTTATAAGTTGAAGCTCTCTTCCTACGAACCAATGTCATCTTCAGGGCAAAAACCGGTAATTCTTGTTAGCCAGAATTAACTTTTGATTGATTAAAATATTTGGAGGCATTTTCAACGAAATACTTCTGCCATTCTCATCCAAAGCATTACTGGTAAATTGGATGGGACAAATTCCCTTGAAAGATGGTTTTTATCTCTTCTTCAACCAATGGCAATTAGTAATAACAAATCATACAGTTATTGCAGTTTTAATATTTAGAGTTTTCAAAAAACGAATAATTCTAATACATCATTAATGCGTTCACCAGTGTTTTGTCGATCATTTTCAATGAATATTTTTTCTGGAATTATCTCAAAATAATTTGATTAATGAAGGGAGAGAAAAAAACATTATAGAGAAAATGGCATAGATATCACAGATGCAATCTCTTCTGCATTTTTGAAATACTAAACTGATCTCTCAAATTTGAAAAGATTATTATCATTGACCGCATCTAAAAGTGGTTTTTATCTTTTGGTACTTTCAGTACACCAAAATCACAAATAAAATCCGCATCTGCCACCTATTCTACGGGCTAATCGAAGATCCTTATTCACTAGAGTCTTTCTATTAGCATGTGCAGAACATAAGTAGGCATCTTCAAAAAACTCAATTAAATAAATCTCAGCTGCCTCTTGTAAACATTCCAATGCCATTCTAGCAACTCGCAATTCTCTATTACCATACTGACAAAATATCTCTTTACATACGCGAGCAAAGGGAGCTCTGGGTATTAATAACTCAGTGCTTTTTTGATACTTTTTAATTTCTTGCAAAACCCCCATTTCTCTGTTCAATTTTTGTTTTTTCTCTGTCTTTGGATTTTTACCAGCACTTCGTTTATTATCAATTTGCTTTGTCCTAATTGGAATTAGTTTCTGCTTGTCAGAATTTTCTGACTTTAAAAGATCCTCTACGTAATTGTGGACGCTCTCTTCAATGACTGAAACATCAGCATAATTTTCTTTTCTTTTATGTTTATTTCCAGCAGAAATCATATTTGATTCATGGTCTTTGGGTTGTTCAGTACTATAATCTCGAATTTTTAGATCACTGGTTTCTGTTATATTTTTCATAGAAGCTGCAACTCTCTTCCTACGAACCATTTCACCTGCAAGACAAAAATAGGTATTTTTTCTATTAGACAGACTTCACTTCTGATTGATTAAAATATGGAGATATTCAAGTTGGAAATATTTTCAGGGAATACTTCTGCCATCCTCAACCAACCGTAACTGGTAAACTGGCAGGGATAAATTCTCTTGAAAATTATCTCTTCAACCATTCACAACCAGTAAAAATCAATGACTAAAATTTTAATATACGCTGACACTATTCACACAATGAACAATTCAAATGATTGGGTATCAATTCTTTGACCAGTGTTTTAACAAGTATTTAAATAAAGTTTTTTGAATGTATTTCAAAATAATTTGTTTTTTGGAGGAAAGAGAAAAACAATAGTGAAAATTAGTAGAGATGAATTTATATTTTTTCAGTTCTTTTTTAATTTCGGACAACCAAAATTAAATATAATCAAAATTCCGTCATCTCGTTTCATAACTTTATTCAAATGAAAAAAAGTGTTAAGTTCATCACGAATGACATGAAACATACCTCACCTTTACCAAGCTCACCTTCACTTTAAACGTAAGAACATGACTATGTGAAGAAACTATTACGAATATAAAAAAAAACTTCGTTTTTTATTGAATGAAATGGATGGTGGACTGAAGTCTTGAAGAATCCCGTTAAAAATCATAAATATCATAACTATGCGGGAAAAAATTTAAATTATTAAATTAGTCATTTCAGCGAAAGAGTCAAAATGATTGAACACACCAAGAAGATGGCATCAATATTTTACGATCCTATAGCCCTATATTGAAAACAACAGCAAACAAACTATATCTTCCCTTTGTACTGCCCAGGAACCGAATAATTTTGAATATCAACGTACAGACTAAATGGAAAAACCCTTTGACAAATAAGTAACAACTTGAAATAACAATTTCTGCAAAAATGAAATAGGATATATTATAGATACAGACCTATAGAGGTGAAAAAACAGTACATTCCTTGCAATCTACTGACATATCCACATGAGTTCCAAGTCAGCTGTCTCAAGTTTTTAGAATTTATCGGCATTAGTATAGGATTATCACTAAACTAGATTTGATTATAATTCCTCTTTAGAACCCTCCAGTTCCGGAGTCCGGATAGTGCCGCATCATTCAAAACCGATAAATCGATATTAAGCATATTTCTCGTAAACTGGTTCCGATCCTCATGGTGCGGTTAAAAGTCATAAATTGAGATGATTTATTTATTATATGTAAAACATTCCTTGAGAAGTGATGTAGAATACAGGGTGATTCAGTCCTCACTCAGTCGTAATACGCCGGGACCTTATCCCATATGCAATGTATAGACTTGATATCCCAAAATTGGATACTCTTCGTCGTTTAGTTTATAAATAATAAACGTTCAACTTCGGACTATGCGCTTGTGTTCGTGTAACACGAGCTACGGCAAGTGAGCGAGCGTCTTCACCTCGCGTTAGGGCTCGCCACTTCACTGAAAAACTCAATTGCAAGCGAACACAAAGCAAATGGCGCCTGAGGTCAAAGCATCACAGTCTGTTATTCCTCGAAAGGCGAAAAATTCACGCGGAGATTATGACTTTTCCATTTCCAGCGCAGAAGACACATATCGTTTTCAATTTTCTAAGCATTTCCTGCGCAAATGCAAAGAAAACCAGGAATTTCATTCTTTGGTCACATGAAGCGTGTTTTATAAGAACTGGCTCAATTAATGTGCACAATTTGAACGTGAGGCGAGGGAAAATCGGCAAGTTGCCCGTAGTGTAGCTCATCAAGAGCAATTTCCTGCAAATGTGTCGGTTCACTTTATGCATGATTTTAAGAGGCGTTCAGTATCTGCATTTTATAACTCGGGTACTCCCAACGCTTTTGGAGCTTAGGATTAATGAACGACTGCATTTATGCTACGGAAATAGAGGTTCGTGATGACTAAGACTGATTTATATGCAATAAAAACAGTGAAATATGCACATATATTTGGTAATATATGCAATTAAAAAAAGAAAATATGCTAAATAGTGTAATGTTATGTGTAAGTGTAAAAAAATTAAAGTGTAATGTGAAAATGTGAATGTAATATAGAGAATGTGGAAAACTCAGCCGTTGAAAACATTATGCATCAGTTCCGGCTCGTCTCCTTCACTACCCAGCGAACAAAAGACGCACTCCCACAGCGTCTTTGTCACAAATTCACGGGCCTGACTCTTTTTAACACCACTTCACGTTTGAACCGTGTGTGGGCACTCATAGGCGCTCAACGGATGCACATTTCATTTTGACTGATACTGCCAATGACAGTTCTGAGTATGCTTCTCGAACGACTTCGTACGAGTCAGGCAAGCAGTAACGCTGATCCTTGGCTATGGCAATGTAATCAAATCCTCAGAAGCCCATTGCTTCAGAGCAGGTCATATGATGTATCACAGCATGTGTCGAGAAAACTGTCAGAGCCGCTTACACGCTGACGGAACTGTAACTGTTGGGTTTCTTTTCATGGATGAGGGGTGAATATGCAACAAAAATATGCAAATATGGCCCGAATATGCAAAAATATTCAATTATGGTGATATATGCGAAATAAAAAATAGCTTAAATTAAATTTAAATACCTCAAAACGTATACAATTTGTTGAAGCAGGATGTTATAGTCAACAGAAAAAATATGCAAATACATATAAATCACAGTCCTAGTGATGACCTTCGGCGCATTTAAAGCGTGGCAAAAGAAATAAAAGTACAACTCGGCAAAGTTGTGCGCGTCACAGAGGCTGTGCAGCGCAGATGCCTATCTTCCGTTCACGCAAGAGGATGCCATTTTCAACAGTTACTTCAGGAGAAAATGTGAAATTTTGGCTGTATAACAAATAACTACCCAAAATAACTTTGAAATAATAGTTTTTTCTCTCCTTTCATACTAGTTAGATAAGTGGGCAATAATAGCAAAAGGGAACAATATTTATTGTAATATTTAGTATCTTTGTTTAAATGTCATTAAGACCCATAATCAATGCCGGCTATTTCTAACTCGGTTGATTAAGCTCTGCACATTACTAATTATAGGCCTTTCTTCGCCTTTTCACAATTAACACACTGCCTCGCATCTTAGCAGGGCGCCCCAGCACCTTGCCGCACACTCTAACCTTACACAAAACGTTCTTACGTCTGAATCTTAAGAAGTTCATGCCCTTTACAGCAACTACGTATTACGTCAAACACAAATTACGCGAAAACTTTCTGTTCTTCAGCAATGCTCTGCAACTTGAATGAAAATGCTGTGTTCGCGGAAAAAGGTACCAGCACCACTTTCATTATGATCGATTTTTCGATATCAGGGACACAAAACAAGGACATTGTGTTAGAGAAATTTATATATATATATATATATATATATATATATATATATATATATATATATATATATGTGGACCGGCGATTCGGTCCTGATCTACAGTAAATTTGTATAAGGGGACAGGTATTCTTTCTGGCGAATGGACTCTGGGTGCATGCAAAACATTGAATGTTTTGTTAATAATAGTTTAGCATTAATGAATTTCTCATGACACAGATAAGCATGAACAATTTTCTTATTAACTACGTAAATATTGCTAATGAACACCTTTTTTCTGTCTTAACTTAGTAACTGTCTACCAAACACATTTTTATAAAAATTCTATTGTCAAATGACTTAAACTGGCAGAAATTTTTAGTTTCTCTGCTAGCTCCGTTTACTATTTTAACTCTCCCTATCAACGTTCCCTTTTAAAGTTCTCCCCGGTCGCGGGGCGTTGACCTCTATTTAAGCGCTTTTGCACTGTCCACCGTTACCTTCGCTGCTCGCCTCGAAGTCGACCTCGGAGTGACGGCGGCGCACGTCGCCGGTAGCGCGCCGGCGTTCGAAGGGCCGTGCTGCTGTGAGCTGCACTCGGTTTCGGCGCGTGCCGTTTCACCTCATGCCCTTGTCTGCCAATTCCTAGGCGCCTTCGCCACTCCCGTCTCTTTCCCTGTTCCTCTCTCGGCGCTTCACGTCCTCGTCTGCTTCTTTCTTCCTCTCACGGCACCTCACGTCTTCGTTTGCTTCTTTCTTGCCCCGTCGTCTCGTTCACGCCCGCGTGAGAATGTCCCTTGCACGTCGCAGCTGAATGAATAATTGCGTATTTGCTTACTTCGGGCGTACGCGTCGCACTAGGTATCACAGTCTACTCAGCGCCTCTAATGAAAGTAACTGCGTCTAACTCACAATGTAAATTACCGTCCCTTCTTTGCTGACCACTGAATCATTTTTAACTATTTAATTTGTATCACTTGCTCCCGTCCACGACAGACGACAAATTCTCCTCTGGCAAAGTTCTAATAACTTCGTGACTATCTATACGTCTCTCTGGCGTCCTCAAACTCCTACTTAATCTCTCGCTGAATTTATAGGTCGAAGTTGCTGGTCGAACGGCGATCAGAACCAGAAAGAAGGAATGTTTGGTCGCCTGCAGTATCCGCCAGCAGTAAATTTATAGTTAAGGAGACAGGTATCCTTTTTTGCGAATGGGCTCTGGGTTCATGCAAACATTGAAACAACAATTTCTAATACAGGGATCATACAAAACTTTAGTTCTATTATCATACAAACACATTAAAATTATCTTAACTTTTAAATCATGCTGCGAATCACTGCAGTCTCTAATTAAGTCCTGGCTAGATTAGTTACACGTAATACAAAATAAAACCTGGTGTTCATTAGGCGGCGTTGCTTTTCACGCCGGCTCCCTCCCATTCGGCTTGTGTCCCAGTAGATCGGCTGCTTCCCCGGCGTGGCGGTGATGCGACCGCGAAGGCGACAGCTCGTTTCCACGCGTGCCCGTCCGTCATCGGTCCGCGGTATCTTCATCCATGCGCTCTCGAAGTCTAGTTCTGATGCACAAACGCCGCGCCACCGATTCCAGGAGCACGTAATCACTAACAAATTCGGCTTCAGTTCCGGCGTGATGTTCCGCTACCCCACCACCACGTGGTCTTGCTCGCCTCTGGCTCCCACTTGTTGTATCATCTAGTTCTTTCATAGATCGATTCCTATCACCTTGCCATAATCACAATATCATTTCTTATTTTACTTAGCTCCACACCACTTGTTCCCCACGGTCTATCACAACGCGTTCCACATTCCTTACTTCTTCCACGAGCCGCTTACGCCACCCACCCAGTTCTCTCTGAATTCCACTCCCGTCGAACTTCCCGATGACTCGTCCACACTCTTACTATTACTTTATCTATTACGGCACTTACTTCCAGTCATCTTACATCTCACAACCTGAGTCTTTCTACATTCTCCCATCGGCCACTTCACGCGCGACACCTCCGCTTCCTTCCTAGCATCTGCCACTTACTCGCGTCTGCCTGTCCGTTTTCTCTCGCACACCGCGGGATCTTTTCTCGTACTAAACGATTCGCTCGAGAGCTGCCAAAACTGCAGCGTTATTTAAATTGTTATGCTTCACATTTGGTTGAGAAACGCGGCGCGTTTATATATATATATATATATATATATATATATATATATATATATATATATATATATACACACACACACACACTTACTTCCACGTTCGGTACGCGCAGAGGTTCACGTGAGGTAAGAAGTCACTATATATATATATATATATATATATATATATATATATATATATATATATATATATATATAGTGACTGTACTTACCTCATTTCCCTAAATTAGGGATACAAATTGGTCGAGCAAGTACTGACAACATATTAAAATTTTGAAAGCAAGATATGCTGTTGTCAGAAATGATTAAAGGACAAGGGATCATTCTAGGGGGGAGCGCCTTAATCAGGAAGATGTTGGCATTGGATTTTGCTACTTTTCTCATGCAATTCATTAACCGCCAATTTACCCCTTTATAATCATTCATTTATTCATAGAAAAAAAAAGACAATGAAAATATTATTGTAACAAATACATGAATCTTCATTACTGAATTGCACTGTATTAACATAAATTAACATCTTTTCTCATCAATGTTATTGGAACATATTGAACCATCTGGGAGCTCCCACACTCAAATACATAATGACATATCAATATTCTATTACCCATTAATTCTACATTCAGTGTTGTTTTTATTAGCTAACATTACACAGTTATAATCTATTCTTCCTGCTTTGTATCTTTGTGAAGGTTCATCATTATACTCTCTCCCTCATTGTACCCTCTGATCCGTACGACTGTAATAGTTCCACCCGATTTCCACGAATATTGCAAATTCTGCTACTTATCTGATGATTCCCGTGTTCCTGACGCAGAAATACAGCCACCTCTGCTCGTGTCCTTGACGCTGCGAAGTTGATGAGACCCTCGATCTGCCGCTGGCGTGTTGTCCGCGTGGCTGCCGTGCCGAATCCAGTACTCCGCTACTTAACCATACACTTCTGAGACCGGTGCATAAATGCGGTATTCTTATGGTGGAGCAATGTCTCAGAACTGTATATTTCACCACACATAGATGGCTGATGGCCCACGTGTATCCGTCCACCACATGCTTTCACTTCACTGGAGTATTTATCGCTTATAGACGTTCGGATCACAATGCCTTTAATTTAATACTTTTGTCCACTGCTCTTAGTAATCGTCTAGTCACTCATCAATAATTCCACACACACTTCTCGATGCTTTACGCTTGTACACCCTTGTCTTACGCACGCCGCACAGCCCGTGCACGCCATGTGCCAGCTCTCGTCACACACTGCTTCCGACCCGCGTCTCCTCTTACCGTTCATGACTCGTTCACGGAATCGTTCCCCTGAACTATCGATTGCGGTCTCTTCTGCGCGCCCGATTTGAATTGGCGATCTCGGTTTTTCTGATTGACGGCTAAATGACCGTTAGGTCATAAAATATATATATATATTCACACACACAACTTGCTTGATTTCTAAAATTTTAGGTTCCGGATCGATCGCCAACGGCCGGTTTCACCAACGCAGATCAGTAGCTTTGACGGACGTTAAAGTATTGACGGCGCGTCAAACGCCTTATTTACGTTTCACCGAGGACGTTTCCCTTGACGATAGTCAGACTATTCATCAAACTTCGACGGACCGGTATCCCGCCATCAACGACTTTGACGACTCGTTAAATTGCTGTTCTGAGGTTACGGTGAATAAAAGGAAAGCATTGTTTTTCATTTACCTAGGTATTTTACGTTTTTGCTGTTCAAACGCGGCGTGTGATAACATGGGAGATCATTTTGATGCTTAACTTTTGTTTATTTACAAACCATGGGTCCAGAATACGTTATAACTAAAAATATATATTTTTTTTATTAAATGGAAGATCCTCAATTCGTAACGAGAGAATGTCGAATCCGGTGTTCTGAAAAAATTTAGAAGAAATAAAATCGCGTCTGGAATATCCCTCAAACAGAAATAAGCGTCTAACGCCCATGCCTAGTAATAGTTGATAGCTTTTAAGATTTTATTATGCTAGACATTTCCTCCGGCAATTGCAATGGTATTTTCTCATCCACAGACTGCGATTATGTAAATAAAAAGATCGTTTCATTCGCAAATCCTTTTACGCCCACAGCATATGGTATTACCACGGGGTGCCAAAGTCTAACCAATAAGGGGAGATTTTTTTAGAATAGCAATCATTCCTGGAGATACAGAGATGATAAGACGGCACACACTTCCAATTTTGTCTTCGAAGAAAAAGAATTAGAACGATGCAGAAATCGAACAATGTATTTCTTCGTAAAAGTTCAAATTTCTGATTTTCATAGTGCCAACCTACTTGGAATAATAGCCATGCGTCTTCAGTTGTCAGCAGGATCAACAGCCAATGCGCAACCGCGTTGTAACCTGACACTGTACCAACCTCTGTAGAGGAAAAAAAATCAACACACGTTCCTTGAATCGTCAAAGTTAACGGAGAGTCATTTCTCACGGAAAAGTGTTGGTGAAACATAAGGATGCGTCAATATTTTGACGTTCGTCAAGACAGGTTTGACGAGTGTTGGTGAAATCCACCGCAAATTAAATATTATAATATATAATAATATTTAATAGAATTTATACATTTATAATATAATTTAATAATTATACCCGAGGTACCGGAATGCCTCTTCATGTATAAGCCTGCCTACATATAAACAAGCATTATCCACTTTGTTACCAGCGCCCGCTAATGAGTTTTTCTGTCGAAAAAATCACCGATTTCCACCACAAGATTACAATGCTATCTCTTATTTATTTATTTTACGTCAAAAACAGTTAAAAACTGTGCGTGACGTGCAATGGGGAGAAATGAACTCTGTGCACGTTTTCAAAAATTCTTTGATCCCTACCATAAGCCATATTCTACTTGAATTTTGAATACAGAAAGAAATGTGCGCTTTTTGCAAGGATTGTGAAAAATATTTGCTCCAATGTAATAAAATATATTTTCAAGGGTAAATAAGCAATTAATTTGGGCTCTTATCCCCCATGTTTTCGTCAAGGAATAATACTTCCTGCAACATCATGGAGAACGATAATTTGAATAACTATATTTCCCACTGAATTCTAGAAGACGTTTACAGGTAATGAAGTTACATTTATGTCCAGAAGCTAAACAAGGGGCCATCTCAACATTTGCTTACTAGATTAGGGAAACTGGACGAAAAACCTCATCGAGATGGGGGTCATTGACCCGGAAGCTGCAGTACAATACTTGTTACATGTTTAGAATTATACAGTCCAAATGGTAAATAATACATTAAATGTCACTTATAAGTAATGACCTTTCATGCTCAGTATAATCTCTAATTTTATAGAAACAGTTATGCAGCAGAAACTATTTTACTTGGGATTTAAACTTTTCTATCGAATTTAATCGTTTAATATCTGGCACTATGATGTAAAACAATGTATATGTATTGTATGTTAATTTTTTTGTAGTGAGCTGTTGATACTGTAACCTGATGATTATGATTATGTCGAGTGTTATAGTTTTAGACATCGGCGTTTTCTGAAAATATATTCCCGCCCCGCGTCATTTTTGACAAAAACTGGTGATTCATAAATCAAGAGACAAGGTAACGGTAAAATTCCTAGATTAATAAAGAGAGGCTTACAAGAATCCTTGAGTGGGATCTGATTATTATTTGTACAATTCTTTTTTATAATCTAAAAGTCTGGGAGCTATAAGGTGTATTTCCCTAGAATATTATGCCATATCTCAGGCGGGAATGAACATTCGCGAAACATACACAACGAGCAGTATGAAGGCTGACTGTATTTGCAAGAATTCTGAACGCGTAGCATAATGAGCTTAATTTTGTGTTCAATTCATTTAAATGGACGTTCCATTTGAGGTTTGACTGAATTGAGAGGTCTAAAAATTTTATCTTAATATCAGTCAATGGTACACCGTTCATTTTCAATGGAGTTCAGAACTGATTATTTGAAATGGAAAAATGCATTAAACAGTTTTATTTTCATTTACTATTCATTTATTTTGAAAGCAATATACGGTTTTACTTACGTTTACTATTTACGGTTTCTTTATTGCAAAAAATGTTCGTATCATCCGCAAAGATAACTGTTTTTCCTTTTCGAATCGTCGAGGGCATATCGTTTACGTACAGTAGGAAGAGAATAGGGCCTAAAATCGATCCCTGAGGGACTCCATGTGCAATTGGCAAAGAGTCAGAAAGGTGGGTACATAATGTTCCAATATTCCAGTAAGGTATTTCTACTCTCTGTGATCGTTATTTAAGATACGAACGTAACCAATCTAGGGCTATACCACGAATTCCATATGAAGGTAATTTTGAAAGTAAAATGTCATGATCAATGACGTCAAAAGCTTTAGAAAGATCTAAAAATAATCCAATAGGTGCTTCGTTTTGATCCAATGATGAGGGGACATCTTTAAGGAAAGAGAATATGGCTATTTCCGTAGATTTTGATTTTCTAAATCCACGTTGTCAATCTGAAAGCGCGTCGTGTTTACTGAGAAAGGTTTCCATTCGTACGTGAAAAAGTCTCTCTAATATTTGTGAAGAAACTGACAGAAGAGAAATAGGCCAATAATTTTGAATTTCATTTTTGTTGCTGTTTTTTAAAAGCGGCTTAAATGGCTGTTTTACAACTATTTGGAAAAGTTCCGGTGCATATGGATGCATTAAATGTGTGTTAACGGGTGTATAATAGCAGGCGCACAGATCTTTAACAATCCGGAAATTCATCTAAACCGGCGGAATATTTATTTTTTAGTTTACCGATTATTTTGAGACTTCCATAGGAAGAAGTTTCGGAAACGAACATCGTGTCTAAAATTTTGAGGGAAACGTCTGATATTGAATTTTGTGGCTGAAGACCCTTAGTGATATTGGCAGAAATTCTCGAAAAGTATTGGTTAGAGACGAGCCACTGTTGCCGGGTCGGTCACATTTCTATCGTTATATTTTAAACAAAATTCTCTACAAGTTTTCTAGTTGACTTGGTCGATTTTTTTATTATATTCCACATTGCTTTTGTTTTGTTTTTTTAGTTCAAACTAGCCTGATCGTGTTTCATGATTTTAGCATGCCTTATGGCTTTTCTTAACAACGTTTTGTATTTCTTAAAGTAGAGGAGGAAATCCTCAGACACGCTATGGTGTTTAGAAATGAAAGAAAGATTTCGCTTATTTTTACATGATGTCCCAATCCCTTGTGTTATCCAAGAATTGCTTTTCCGTGAAATATTTAATTTTCTTTTTTGAAGAGAAAAGCGAGTTTTAAAATGAAATGAAAGCGTTGAAAAAAAAAAAAATTATACTTATCGTTTGTATCAACAGTATTATAAACCGCGTCCCACGACTCCTGCATCAAGTAATCAACGAATAATTTTATTTTACTTTTAGTAAATAATCTAGTCATAGGTGTATTATTTATAATGTCAGTGTTTTTTAGTGTGTCATTATTATTTATTATGTCAGTCTCTTTACCACTTACGTAGTAAGTGGAGAAAGTAAAAACTAAGGATTTGGGTTTGATCCCGCGAAACAACTTGGACTAGTCAGATCACATTCACTGTACAGACCCCCTCCCCCAAAAAAGTGCAAGGTAATAGACTCTGTAATATATATTGTGAAACAAGATAAAATGATGGATTTCTTAACATATACTGCGTACACTGTACTGTGACTATCAACCCCAGTTCGGCTGATGGGACGTATTTGGGGAACGGCGGAGCCGGACGTGTGGGAGAACGTTTTAGAAACTCGGGGCCATGTACTATGCTCGCACTTTTTCTTGATCCTCGAGCTCCCTAGTCCTCGCTCAGCCCGGCATAGCAAGGCCCGGTAGAAAATATGAGCTCCACTCGGAACGTCACGGCTAAGTTTGCAGTGCTGCCCACCTCTTTCTTTTCCAGTGCGGACTTCCTAATCTTCGGTCTCTCTTTCTATCGACCTGTGCGTACCATGCTCCTTCTTGTGACTCAATTATTTCTATAACTATTAATTATTTCTTCAGAATTTAAAAAATTCTTCCGTTGTTTCTCATAGCTATCTAGTCCAAGACGAGTTATTACTCTGAGTTTTCTGTCAGTAAAGTTGACAGCCTTGCACTGCCTTGACGTAGACAAAACCCGCCTCTCCCCGCACCCCACGCTGTGGAGTATCAAGAAAAAGTGCGCGAATAGTACGCGAGACGAAAATTGCTCCAAGTGATAGACGCATTCGGGAGTTCGCGACGCCGCGTAATAATGCGGAAAGAGCTGCTAAGTGCACGCACTGGCATGCCAGAAACTGTCGTACTGTGCATACGAGCCATTCCACGTCAAATCGCACAAAAAGCCCAAAATTTGACCTTCATATTTTTTAAATTATTTTCCAATTTTTTTCTATTTAGTGTATGAAGTTAACACGTGCATTTTTATTTTTTTCTAACTTTATTATTTTCGGAAATATTGGATGATGAAATCTGCTAAAAATGACGTGCATCACTAACTTAAAAATATCACGTATTGAAATACACTAATTATTGGTACTCCGTTCAAAAATTGAAAAACAATGCTTAATTTTTGAGATTATGCAAAATTTCCTAAATTTCCAATTTTAAAATAATGAATTTTTAAAATTAAATATTTTCTTAAACTTGATGCGTGAGGATACTAATTTTTTCTGTAACTTTGCTGTAATATACCCACTGTGCATTATAAAGGCACAATTGACAATGATTCCATAGCATACAGCCCAAAACTGAACAAATAAGCTCATCAGCTGGTTTCATTTGTTTAGCAATAATGGAGAAGGAAATTTTGCATTCCAATGTTGCAAAATTCTTATAGACATAGTATACCAAGACACTACATGAAGTAAAATAAACCTCTAATTTCAAAATCTGTTTATCTCGTGAACCTGCAACTTCACAAAAGTTATTTTGTGACATGTGAAACTCGGAATACAAAATTTCACCAAATTACGAGAGGGCCACACGTGACACATCTAAATTAGATCACTTCTCATGGAATGACTCAATAACCAAGTTGGTGGGGTATTAATTCTTACCCATTTATTATGTTCTTTCTTTCTACTATGTTTTTCTTTATATTAGAAACACTGTCTCTAGGTTTGCTATTTTTCAAGACTTTATAAATATTCATAATATGTGCATCTCTACTGTCACTAATTGCTGGACTGCAACAAAATTTATCTGACTTAATTTAAAACATTCTCAAAAAATTGAAAAAGAAAAATGTAATTACACTTCACTAAATTCACAAAGTAAAATATAAAATTGCTTGAAATTGGAAATTGAAATGCAATGACAAAGGGCACCCTCAGGTGTAAGCTTCCCAGCATTATGAAAAAGACTATTCCAATATGACTGACCTCATAGGTAAAAGAAATTAAACAAGAGCATTGCTAGATAAATTTACAATGGTAAATATTCTGTTTTCTGGAAAAATTCATGTGCTCAATATTATTAAAACTTTTTGGTGGGGAATGTTGGTGTGCCATGGAAGGATAAATTTTTGAAATAAATATTAATTCCACACGGATACTTGCTTTCCTTTCTGAATGAAAGTTATTTCATAATCACTTCTGGCATGCCTTACGTATATTAATATATTTAATTTACATCTGGAGCCCACAAGATGCTTGCACATTCCGATTTATTTTGTTTATTCTTGTCAAAGAACAGTAAATACTCTATATGACATGTAAAGGAGAAGTGCAATCTGTGCATGTATTCTTCAGCTCAAGAATCTCTACCCCACTGTTCACCATAAATAGTCGAATGATAAATTAAAATATCAACAAAGTGACTCTTCAAATTGCTTATTATTAGCAACACTTCAAATCTAGATATTTTAACTCCTGAATTATTTGCCTAGGTGAAAACACTCCCAATTTGATTTTTTAGCATTGCTAACAAAATAATAACCCATATCCCTTGCTCCACAACTAGTAACAGGAGAGCTCAACAAAACATGTGTATAGTAAAGGTACATTATTGTCCAGAAGCAAACTAGGGCCATCTCAGTATTTGCTAATTTATCAGGGAAACTGGATGAAAACCTGATCAAGACAGAAAATTTCAAATGAACAGTAGCAAATTACATACTATTTTAATAAAAACCATTACAATATTAAAATACACTTGACAGAAACTCAAATACTTAATAACATTCTCACTTTTGAAGCTGACAATTATTCTGTTAATATATCTATTACGTCAAATGTGGTTTTGAACATACGAGTCTACTAATTTTCAGAGTACTACCAATCTCTAAATTCTCCGCCTTATCCTACATAACACTTCTACGATGAAAACGTTTACAGCTTTAAACGCACCTATGAATATATTACAAAGTTTCAAGAAACGCTACTTTGACAAATTGCTTTTAGGAACAAATGTTTTACAATAAAGAAGTGATGGTGTAATAATTACTACGCTGGAATTATTTACAAACGTTAGCTGTTCAGCTCACATTGATATTAATGTTAAACACACAAATTCATTGCGTATTTCACGATAAAGCAACATGAAGTGTAGGGGCATTTGAACGTACCTGGTATGTACTGTCAAGTTCGTTTTTCACGCTTTGCTTATGTGGGCTGGATTCCTGCAACCGATATTTTGCTATTCCTGCAACCGATATTTTTACCGTCACTGGATAATAAAATGTTATGGTACATGAAGAAAATGGAAATTATTTCAATGTGTACACCTACTTCTTCTTGACAGATTCGAACGCTCCTCGCTTTCGTCAAACCCACAGAGCACTTGTATTATTCGTCTACGGTCAAACCACAGAGTAAAGTACTTATATACTCCATGAGACAAGAAATGTATTACGCATTATAATTTTCTCTATGACGCCTTCTCCCAGTTTCCCGTGTAAGAGAACCTGGAGAAACTCACCTCTCTTACACCGTGACTTCCCCTAACCTGTTGCAGTTCGTTCACAGTCTAATAATATTTTTATATTTATTATTAGACTGTGGTTCGTTTCGCCTATGGTGGAAATAACATTGGGCGCCATTTTTAAAATTGGCCCAGAGATTTATTTTAAAAGAAGAAACAAGTCTTAAAATATTAAAAAATGATGGTTTTATTTGTTCAGTGTTTCGTTGTTAATATTTATTTTTTATTTTAATATATTTTTGATTCAATAATCTTGCCCATGGAAAAAATAATAGGTAGAAGTCTGAAGTTGAAAAAATTTTCTAAATAGGGACAACAGTTGATCTCTTAATCTAAATTAATGGAGGAAAAACAAATGAAAGTCTGATAAAGAGGGTGAAATAAAAACAAATACAGATGTTTAAGAACATTTCTTACTCAGAAACACAATATAGATACTGTGTATCTTTGATTATAAAATACAAAATCAATATCAGTCATTTTCTCCAAAAATCAGACAAAAAGACATCATCCATCTCTTTTTGATTTGTCTAATAATAGTTCAGGACAGCATAGTATTGTATAGTAACATTGTAGTGTATAGAAAATTGTTCTTTCTATGAAAAATTTCCTTTATATTTATTTTGTTTGCTTGAGTGTGAACAATTAAGAGGATTATTTTCAGAATGAATATTTTGCTATCAATCTGGCTAAAATAATTGCCTTCTGAATTTGGAAGCAACCTTTTCATTTATTATTTGTCCTTTGTATGAAGTAGATTCTGAATTTGCATAAGCTCCTAAACAATGGCTCTACATTTTTCTTAAAATCATTTATTTGATCAGTGTAAAGTGCATTTAAAAACACAATTGAGACGCTCAGGATAATATTGGGAGACCCCAATTGACCTTGCAATTTCAGTGAGAAGTATGATGGTAAACTCCTGCCATATGCTGAATTGGGATATCGCAAAACCCTTGAATCCCAGCTTTAAAAAAATTTCTGGTGTGAAAGTGAACGTGAACAAAAACAGAAAAAATCATTTTTCTCGAAATGAACTTTGGCTGGGATCTGATGTCATTAATCTGAGCACATCAATTAAGTTACATTTTCATTAAAAACTTTCATTTTTTGAAAGTTACAATTAACGTTTTTTGGATTTAAATTGAAGCATCCACTAAATTTTGAGAAATTACCAAAAACCATGGCCCAAATTTCACCAAATAAATATTTCTTATTTCCACTTAAATTCAGATAAATATCTTGAAAATATAAAATAGTGTTGTCAAAAATACATGTTTTATTATAAGTTTTTGGCGAAAAAATTCTACTATATTTTTAATTTTTTAAAAATAAATGTAAAAAATAAAGTTTTGGTAAACTATCTAACACTCTGAATCATCTGAATTTCGCCCCAAAGGATTCAAAGAGTTTACATCAGGTTTTCAAGGACAGTTTAAGTTTACATGAGTGTTCAAATTATCAGTTATGTAGCGTTTTTCTTCCAGAAACAAGATTTGCACATGGTTTAAACATTGATCACACTGAATAAATTGTACATTTCTTAAAATTCATTTTTAATTGTGTGTCAAATTTGGAAAACAGAATGAAATGACACTCTTGAGTTGTTTTGTACTAAACAGTTTATTTTTTCTTTCTTGTATATATTTAGACATGAATATTAAAAGGTTTGATTTATCAAGCATTAAATGAATGATTATGACAAAAATGTTGAAAATCAAAATAAAGTGATTGGTAAAACATTTATTCTTCAGGAGTATGTATATGAAAAATCATAAAGAAGATTCTACATTTAGATAAGGGGTTCTACATTTAAATATAAATTAAAACTACTTTCTTCTTAAATTCTCTGCTTCAGTTCTCTCCTTTGAATTTTTCCACTTGGCGTTTTAGGAATTGTGTCCACAAATTTTACTCCACCATGAAGTCTTTTATGTGGAGCCACTTTACCTTCAGCAAATAAAAAATAAATATTAAACACTTATAAAATTAAAATTTATAACACAGCTAAAACAAATGTCCTACAATAAGCCTTGAAAAATGCTTATAAACTCATTATCCACAGTTATTAAGTTTCTCTGCAAGATGGAAATGATATATTGCATATATTGTATGTGTATTTGTATACACAAAATTCATATATATATATATATATATATATATATATATATATATATATATATATATATATATATATATATATATATATATATATATGAATTTCGTCGCAGCCAATTGTCAAGAGAACCGTCAGGTAGCATCTTCGCGTACGTGCCTCCTGCTACGCGCTCCTGCGTCACTACCCAGTGGCCAGAATTGGGAAGGGATAAGGATAAGGGTAAGGTTTAGGACACTTCACAGGGGTTGGACTAGCCCTTGTGAAGCAGCCAAACTCGTATTGTTGGAACAAATTTCACATGAGATTCGACGGGAATCGAACCCGGACCTTAGTGGAGAAAGGCTAGCGACTTTGCTATGAGCCACGAGCGAGTCCTTCTTTGACTAATGGGAAAAATTCAGTTCTCATTTCCCCAATTCAACTCAATATCTTTCAAGACCACAAGATAATTTAATGAGATATGCAGTTTATTTTCTCCTGTCTCTGTTCATACATTGCATGAATAAGATTGTCTTCACAAGTTATATTCCATGGAATTCTAGTTTATCTAACCTACCAGCAATAAATTCTTGAATTTTATCAGCAGTTATGTTGGTAGCTGGGTCTTTAATTACATATGCCTGAGGAAGTTCCCCATAAAGTTCATGTGGAATTCCAATCACAGCTGCATCTTGGATAGCAGAATGGGTTAAAAGAATTGCTTCTAGCTCACTAGGAGAAACCTGCAGAATAATTTACATGAGATATTTCAACTAATTTTCTATCATTCAACTAATTACAAATTAAAAACACTCTAACCTGGTGCCCTTGATATTTAATTAGTTCCTTTAGGCGATCTACAATAAAAAAATAATGATCTGAATCATAATAACCAAGATCACCAGAGTGCAGCCAACCCTCATTATCTATGGTCTCTTTGGTGGCATCGGCGTTTCCCATATATCCTTCCATTATTGCAGGACCTTTGAAACACAGCTCTCCTTTGGCATTAGGTCCTAAAGCTTCTCCTGAGATAATATCAATGACCTATATTGAAATCAATTTGAACAAAATTAGGAGAAATATATTTCATGAAAAAATGTTACAATAACAAAAACTTTTAGTTATTATACACGATAAAACTCTCTTGACACATCAATTACTTTATTGAAAATGTACATCAGTGAATTTCATTAATTTATTTCATTATTTTTTTCATTTCCATTAATTTATTATTTCATTGATTATACAGTCAAATCTTGATAAGTGGAACCTGGATAAGTGGTTATATTAGTGAGACTAGGCACACTTCTTTTCTTAAAAATGTTGCTTCATCAATAGATGAATATGAAGTACTAATTAGAATATCTTTCAAAAGTATTTTATGTCTCTGATAATAACATTTTGCTTTCAAAATTACCTTCGTATGGAATTCGTGGTGGTGCACCTTAAACAATGATCTCAGAGAGTAGAAACACCATATTGGTATGAAGAGCCAGTGGCATCTCCTTGCGGTAGACAAGGTAGACTTGCCTATCCTGATGAATATGTACTACGTAGACTAATACATTTCATAATAATAAAAAAAATGACTATTTAATATGCTATGAGTATTGTTCATCTGAAAATGTATAACGAACATTTCATTAGCGTGGTACAAACCATTTTTCCAATTTAACAGTTTTCTAACAGCCCTTTCGCCATGCGATTAGTCTGGTCTCTTCCCGCAGAGACAAGTACCCGCTTGCCCCTCACCGGATAGGCAGGCACGGGCGCTGCCTTGCTTCGCACCGTATTCTGAGAAAAGTCCCTGTAGTGAGCGTAGAACAATTGTATGCTGTGTTCATACTTGACGCATGTGCGTTGTGCGTAGACCAGTGAATTCTCTTTCTGCCTGCCCACACGGAAGACCATACAAGACTCCAATTTCCAGATACAAATCGCCTAGCGCACGTGTTTACTGGTTTGTGGACGAATTAACAGGCGGAAAAATTTACGAATCGTTTAACAAGCGGGATTATTACTTAGGAAGTTACCGGGAGAGGTGGCTCAGTGCATCAGCCGATGTCACTGCAGTACCTCTCACCGGGAGGTCCTAGGTTCGAGTCTCGACAGTGGCAAGATTTTCGATACTAGTTTGTCAGCTAGGTCGAATTCCTTCGCTGTTTGGAGAAGAATTGTAGCAGCCGGCTGCTCTGATCGGCAGTTTTCCGTGGTTTCTCCGATCAACACCAGGCGAATGCCGGAGCAATATCCTAACCATGGCCTGCTGGTATGCCGAACAGCCGCGGCACTTGGCAGATTCTTATGGCAGTTAGCGAACGGACGAAGTTGTGGGTGCTGGAGCGCTGGTTGCCGACCATTCGCGAGACCTCCGGTCCGCTTTAATACATAGGGAAATGCCCACACTTCGGCCAATTTGGGTCACTTACAGTGATATGAGGCATTGCAAACTCGCGTTGATGTTAATACTAAACAATACTAAAATTATATATCTCTGTGCAGTTTGCTTAAAATAAATTGTGAAGTGAATACTTCAAATTAACCCTCAAATGGCTTGCGTGAAATCTATCTGGTTAGTGTGGAATTTTGAAAATAAACTGAATTGTTAGGTAGCCAAGGTGAGGGTTGTATATTTTATTAACGTTCAGAAATATTAATAATATATATTAACATTTATTTACTATGTGAAGATAATTAGCATCGATGGGTTCCTTTTTGTGTTGAACAAATCGGTCTCATATTTAAATAACTCTGAAGGTTATCGGTGAAAGAGCAATTTATTGTGAAAGCTGTACAACAATTTCCAAGGTTTGTTGTGAAAAGATACCTTCAAAAATCTACTAAGCCAACTTTGCAAAGAAGCAGTTTCCTTGAGTGTGACGGGAGCGCAGTTCATTTAATAACCATCATTGACATAATTTGTGAACATTTTGTATCAGTGATCGTGAAGAACATTGCTGCTGTTACTAATGAAGTAATTGGGAGACCTAAATACTTGAATCCAATGCCTTTAAGTCGAAAAGTTTAGTGTTTGTAATGCGGATCTCCGTATATTGGCATGCAGCAGCCGATCGAGGAATGGTCGGTGAGCAGCGCGCCAGCGGTCAGAAGCGGAACTTTTAGATATAACAAGACTGAGGCAGGAGTGCCGGGGCTTTTACGCATACTAGCGGACTATGCCCTAACAAAAGGGTCACGGGCCGCGCGCGATCTTTCCTTCCTCTTCATTGTCCTACACAAACACTAACATGCACTACACTACCACACATGCCGGGAAACCGGTCGGGAGCTTAGAGCTTGTCCCGGCTGGGGCGGTGCCTCGCTGGTGAGAGATGCCTGGTTGAGGGAAATCTAACTAACTCGGCGCCGGATCTCGCCATCCAGCGGGGGAAGATCAGTGCCACTTCCCGAGGAAAAATGGAACTAATGATCTCAGTAGTTGACGTGCCCGGAATCACTAACAACCAACTATTTAGGAAGTTTCTTTTTCATTTTAAGTTAGAATGCTGAGGATTATTTAGTGTTACGTAATTTTTATATTGATTGACAATTGACAATTTTTGAATAAATTGAATAAAGTTACTAAAGAAATTGTCTTGATATGGGGCGTGGCCCCCATGCCCCCTTCCCGGGATCTGCAGGTGTTCGGCAATCTGCATTGCCTACCCTGAACATTTATTCACGAGCCGCCAATGGAAGAGACATTTACACATCTTTCCGATTCATTGACAATTGCACGGTGGGTCCCGCAGGATTCACTTTTAGTCGCTGACCTCTTTCTTCTTTACGTAAACAATATCAATTACAAAGTTAGTTCTCTTTTACATTACATTAGGAATCTTTTCAGACAGTACGAATATTCTTTGCAATAAAGAAACAGTAAGTAGCGTAATATCAGATGTTTCAAATTGTTTTCGTAATTACAATGTTATTAATAGAAAATGAAGGAAAAACGGTTTCAATGGAGTTTTCCTTTTCAAATAAATAGTTGCATAGGGCCTCACTTATCTGAAAATGAAAGAGGTGTAATTGACTGATGTAAAAGTAACATTTTTGGATCACTCAAACTTGAAATGAAATGTCCATTTAAACGAAGTGAACAGAAAATTAAGTTCATTATGCTACGCATTCAGAATTCTTTTATTTATTTATTTTACGTCAAAAAACAGTTAAAACTGCGTATGACGTGCTATGGGGAGAAGTGAATTGTGTGCACATTTTCAAAATTCTGTGATCCCTACACTAAATTCCATTCTTTTAAACTGAATCAGCCATGCTCGTAGGGTAGGGGAAAGTGGGGCTGGTTGAGAGGCATATTGAGAAGCGGGGCACCTTGAGACATTGTAATTTAAGGGAATTTTTTTTAGTATGTGATGTCTATTCCGCGGAGGAAATATTAATTTAACATCTTCAGTGTCTTGCAGTGTCATTGTGTACGCGGCTGTGTGTTTGTTTGCAAGCTGTTTCGTAGATGGTGTTTTGACTCTATTGGAGGTTTTTTTCTTTGCATTGAAAGCAGAGGTATATCTACGGTGTGGCAGACATGGCACGAGCCATGGGGGCCACTCATAAGTGCTGCTATTTAGAGTACACTCGCTCAAACAAATAACAACCGTAATTTGAAGTATCTTGACAGGAGCGCAAATTCTATGCTTGCTGTGGGCGCCTAAATACCAAGATAGCCTCTGATTGAAAGGTAAGTAAAGTTATCACACTTATGAAAATGTGAACAAAGGGGCCGTTCATTTCAAATAATAGCTTATTTATTTCTACTGAATTACCAGTAGTTTTGTTCGTTAAGAATTGTTTATTGAGATTAGTGTAATGCTTTTGGTTTAGGAAGTGCATGTTAGGCAGGTTGAGACGAGAACCGTGGGGCAGGTAGAGACATGATTAAATGTGGGGAAATACAGATACTTAATAAAATCAACGCTTAATAACAGTGTAAACGGACGTGACTCATCTAAGTTACTTCATGAACGTGAGAAATAGTGAGGAATGTTGCAGCAGATCTAGGTATGACTCAACCTCGTGAAATGTGATCAGGGAACATTATTAACTAATCCAAAAAGACTGGAATTTTTCCTTTCGACCGGCATGTCTTTACTAAATACTTGTTCCTTCCAATTACAGTGTTAGACAACACAATACCATCAGATTAGACAGAATAAAACATATTAGATATAAATAAAGAGCAGTCTATTAATGAAAAAAATCAACATGCATCTGCTCAACAGCAAGTAGAAAGTCCTCAAAATACTAATAGTTCAGGAATCCTAGCGGCAGCGACATCCTCAAGCTACGTTAATCCTGAACAATTCTATGGGTATACAAGAGCAGAAAAGAAACTGGGCAAGTAATCCTAAGGAAAAGAGAAGAAGCAGAATTGTTACTGATCCCCCAGAAAAAAATATTAGAAGACAAAGTGAATAGAAAATCATTATCATCTACAAAAAGAAACCCACCAAAGAATATTCTTTAAAAATAAAAAATGTCGATCGGCCGTTTTCATCAACGCTGATCAGTACATTTGAGGGACGTCAAATCATTGACGTCAAATGCCTTAATTACGTTTCAAGTGCGGCGTGTGTGGTAACACGTGAGATAATTTCGATGCTTAACTTTTGCTTATTTAAAAAACCATGAGTCCAGAACACGTTATTACTAAAAAAATGTATACTTTTCATGAACTGGAAGATCCTGAATTCGTAATGAGACGATGTCGAAGTCTGTATTGTGGGCAAATTTAGAAGAAATAAAACCGCGTTTGGAATATCTTTCAAACAGAAATAGGCAGGGAACCGATTTATATGTAAATACATATTTTCTAAATAAGCTAATATCAATACTAATTTGCATTATATTTATGTTTCACAATGTATAGAGTTGAAGAAAGCTACTTTTATTTTCCATATTTTTCCATATTTTGGATTTTAGTACATATTTGAATTAAAGTTCATATATTTTTCATATTTTTTTATAAAATCAGTCCGTAATATAGCGTATTAAGCTTAGTAATTAAATTTCATTAAATATTAAACATGCATCTCACCATTAAGAGTTTAAAAATGTTTAATAATACGTTAAACATAGAGATATTTTTGAAAGTTAGGGAGAATTGACAACGGGAAAGCACGTTAAGAACTGTTAATGTTTTTAATTCATGTGAAAAATAGATCCCCTCTCGGGACCTGAAGCCCTGTCTGAGGGATGTGAGTGTCCCGCGAGGGGAAGGGGTGCGCGAGGAGGCGAGGAACTGTTGGATTTGTTTGGCAGACGACCTTGAGACCTAGGTCTGTAGAAAACGGGCCTCGTTTCAGTATCCACATTACCCACTAACCTTCGCTCTGAGGCTGTCACTTGGAAAATCGCGACGTCACAGACTTGGACATCAGAATTCAACTCAAACAGCTCCTCATTGTCAGTAACAATTCAATCAAAGTATTACGAGTCGGCTCAGTTCTCTTAATCTCTCTATTAAGCCAGCGTAAAATGCCAAAAGCACAATCAGGCAGTATAAAAAATGAAGTTACATTGCAGAATTTAAAGATGAAGTTTTATCAACTGACAACCAAATATTATTGTATCATAGTCATTTTTTATCATATTCATTATAAGTTCATATTTAACTCCATATTTTGATAAAAATAACGACATATATATTTACATATTTCGTATATTTTTAGTCCGTTTAAATTCGTTCCCTGGAAATGAGCTTCTAACGCCCATGCACGGTAGTAGGTCATAGCTTTAAGATTTTATTTTGCTGGACATTTTCTCCGGCCATTGCAATGGAACTTTGTCATCCACAGACTGCGATTGTGTAAATAAAAAGATCGTTTCTTTTGCAAATTCTTCTTTACGCCCATAGTATGTGGTATTTCACGGGGTGCTGAAGCCTAACCAATAAGGTGAGATTTTTTAGAATAGCAAACTTTCCTGAAGAGACAAAGATGACTGCACACACGTGTCAATTTTGTCTTCGGAGAAAATGAATTAGAACGATTCAGAAATCCAAAAATGTATTTCTTCGTAAATGTGCAAATTTGTGATTTTCAGCGTCTGCCAACCTACTTGCAATATAATTGTTCATACGTCATCAGTAGTCAGCAGGCTGAATAGCCAATGCGGAACCGCGTTGTAACCTCAATTGTAGCCAACCTCTGTACGAGGAGAGAAAACCATTACTTGTTCCTTGACGAATCGTCAATGTTAACGGAGCGTCATTTCCGACAGAAAAGGTGTTGGTGACCCGTAAGAATGTGTCAATATTTTGACGTTCGTCAAAAATGACGATCGTCCAGACAGATTTGACGAGTGTTGGTGAAATCCACAGAACACCATTTAAGTATTACCGTTGTATGTAACTAGCAAACTACTGATCATATTTTACTTTTAGTAAATTTAAACGTTAATTTTTTATCAGTTTCTAATTTGTATTTTTATGAGCATGATAATGGAAACGATTGCAATGCAGTCAAAATAGATTTATGCAAGTAAATATTTCTCTACATAGAACTACCTCTAACATGTTGTGCAGTTAAAATCCATATTTCATTGGTCCTTGACACCGAGAAAACAGTGACGGCAAAAAGTCTGTCTGACCGTCAGTCTTGTCAGCTGTCTGTTTCTTCCTCTGTCCATCGCTCTTTTTCCGTCAACGCTAACGCCAAAACCGTTCAGCTGATTTTCTCCAAAGTTGATATTCCCGGATAGATTTAAAGAAACTCGAAGCCTTTTGTTGTTGAAATGAATATTTTGATTTTTGAGGGTACTTTACATGAAGCCTTAAAAATATTTTCAAGATTTTCCGAAAAATTGCTCAAAAGTTTTGGATTTTTTTTTACCTCAGATAGCGTTACCACGATTATAAGAATGACACAGGTCTAATTTACGTTGAACTTCCTTATTTTTCGAAAATTGCAAAAGTTAAAAATTGTTTTCGACATCTTCCTAGAACTCTAATATTGAAGATAGATTTTTCATTAAGAAAATCTATTCTTTAGAAACGTCTTTAATTAAGGTCAGGTACAATTTTTCGAAAATACGAGGATTTTCCGCATAATTTTGCATGAAATATAGGCAATTTTAATTTTTTCACTCATAAACGACTCCAATTTTTACTTTCTTGCCCTTACTAACGTAAAAAGAGAAATTATTGTAATCTTACGCCGAAAAACGGCGAATTATCACACAAAAACGTGGATAAATCCAGTTACTAAATAGAGAAAAAATAATCCTCTAACACGTGGTGTAGCCAGAATCCACGTTTTGTTTCTTTGATACCGAAAAATCGATTAACGGCATAACGTCTGTGTCCGTCTTTGCACAACGGTAGCGCATAAAACGTACAGCCGATTTTCTCCAAAATTGATATTCTCCAACCGTTCTGTCTCATGTAGTGATCCCTGGTATTTGAAACCGATATTTTAATTTTGAGGGGACTGTGCATGAAGCCCCTCCTATATTTTTGTGGCACATATTTTTTTTCTCTTTGTCCTCGGATAGGATAATGGACGCTTAAGAGAATGGTAGGCCTCATGTTCGTTAAAATTCCTGAATTTTTGAAAATTAGAAAAATTCAATTTTTTTTCGGCGTTTTCTATACAATTATAATATTGAAGCTAGATATTTTTCCCTAAGTAAAATCTTTTTTTATAAGATCTTGAAATAAGGTCATGTTCAACTTTTCGAAAATATGAGTGGTTTTCGGATAATCTTGTCCAAAATTTAGGCATTTAAAAAATCAAAATTTATTTTCTCAAAAACCGCTCCAATTTTTTTCTTTATATGTTCTCCACAGATGTAATAAGACACGGAAAAAATACGGTGCTAGTCCCATTTATAACCTGACATTGTAGCCAACCTCTGTACAAGGAGAGAAATCTATTACTTGTGGATTTTTCTCCATCCATTGCTCGGATACATTGTTACATCTATTGCTCGGATTTTTGAAAACTGCAAAAAGTTAACATTTCAAAACTACAAAATCGAAGATGGATTTTTGTCTCAGAGAAAATATGTTGTAAAAAATCAGCTCTTTAAAAAGGACCTGTGCAATTTTTTTTTAAAATACCGTATTTTTGCATAATTTGCGCTTGAAATTTACGCAATTTCTAAAAAAAGATTTTCTCGAAAACTGTTTTAAATTTTAAAAAATAATTTCTACGCATAGAAGAAGGATCGATTAAAAGAATGGTGTAAGTCTCATTTTCGTTGAACTCGAAACTTGTATTTTCGAAAATTGCAAAACCTTAACATTTGGAAACTTTAAAATGGAAGATAAACATTGTTTCTTAAAAATCTGTCCTAAAAAGTGAGCTTATTAAAAATGGTCATGTACATTGTTTCAAAAAACTAGTTTCGGGAAATTTATGCTTGGAATTAATGAAATATATACAGGAGTCCTACCAACTATGGGCCACAAGAAAAATTCTTGAAGAACTGGAATATATCCAATGACATGAAAAATAATTTAATTATAATTATAATTTACTATTGCAAATGTCAATATTAATTGCATTTATACTCTATTCTACATTTTGATTTCTCAATGTACTGATGGGTTTCTTTCAAGCAATCCGCAAAGCTTAATTAAAATTTGCGCAACAATGCCACAATGGATATTTGAGAAGTTCATTGTTGAACGGCGAGAATGTGGCAGCAATAAGATAAAGGTGTTTTACTTGCAGCCGTGATTGTGTTTACAAATGAGATTTTAGAAATGATTGGAAACCTATTTGATAATACTTATTTTTTGTTGCGAAGTATAGAACATAATATTTTCACTGAACGAAAGGTCACTTATCTATGCATATTTCAGTATTTCACCAGCAATAACATTCCATATTATAGTCTTTCAAAATGTCAAAGAGTATAAAGCAATACAGCAGAACGTAATTTATCCATTTTTAAAATAAAAATTAGGTTCGCTTGTTGGGTACACATTTTGAGAGTTGAAAATCAAACAAGGGTTTCCAAAACTTAAGGGGTTATTTTATATTTTTCATAACAATTACGTTTCTCGGCTATTATATAGTTGCTGCTTCTCGGCTATAGAACGTGAAAGGGTTCGTTTTACTTTTTTAAATCTTTATTATATTATGTGAGTTTAGCCACAGAAACTAGTTCATTCATTTTTTGAAATAAAAACACTGAGTCACATTATTATAACTCTAAAGTTTTATTTTCCTGTGCTTCGTTTGAGGCGGTGTCAATGTATAATTAGGCGGTAATAAACTAAATTAATATTACAAAGAGTAGAACATTAGTAATTTAATTAGTTTATTAGTATTAGTGTTAGTTATTTATCAACAGTGTATGATGTACTACGACTAACCCATAAACAAGTTGAAATCTGAATAAAGATGGAAATACGCGTTTTTGTCAAGAATTGATAAGAAAATATTCGCCAAGCATATATACCAAACGAATTGCACATAGTCTTGACAAAGCTGTGCTGGTAACAGTGCGTAGCTCGCTTCTGTATAGTTTGCTGTGAATACTGTAACAGTCAAATCTATTCCTATTTGTTTCATTTGTAATGGTATGAAATGATTGCTACTCCTGAAAATCGAAATGAATGCAGATATGCATCATAGGAGCTTTGTTTGAACTGGTTGAATTGGACGTTTTCAAGTAACACCTGAGTTGTTAGTAGCGCAGAAATGGCAATATTTTAATATTACTTAGCCGATTACAATAATGCGAGAAAGTATGTGCTGTTTCAATACCACTAGTTTCTTTGTATGTACCAAAGAATGGAATAAAAATTGGTGCCAGTCCCGTTTTCGGCAAACTCTATTCTCGAAAATTGCAAAACGTTAACGTCGCAAAAGTACAATACTCAATATAGAGATACATGTCTTGAATGAAATCAGTTCTAAAAATTCATATAAAAGGTCATGTACAATTTTTTTGAATAAATGAGTACTTTTCTCTCAATTTTTGCTTGAATATAATGTAAATATTTAAAAAAAGTTTTCCTAAAAAATGTCTCGAAAATTTTTGTTTAAATTTTTCCTCAGATAGAGCAACGGACGTTTAAGAAATAGCGCGGGTCTAATTTTTGTTTAACACTCTGAATTTTCAAAAGTTGCAAAAGTTGAAATAAAGTGAAAAAATATGTGTTGAAGCACCACAGGTTTCAATATTCCATTAATATTCCGTTTCAATATTCCGTTCTATAGTTTTAATACAATTATGTAATGATGCATATAAAGTAATATCAAACCGATAACTTCATTACAAACTTTAAAAACTGCTGGAATTAAGGTTTTTACCCAAAGCAATGACGAGAATGGGCGTTCTTTGAATTTGAAAGAGGTTTACCTCTGGCGAAAATCTGGAGATGATTAGTTGGATACGTGTAGTAAAATTGTCTTTTCAACAACAGAGAGGGGAAGATTGTTGAAAGGTTTGGTTATTTTTTTCCACTTGTCAATTATTTGATCAATATGCAACTTTCTCTTTCACTTTTAAAATTTTCATGTATTTTCTTCTTTCTAGCAACATATCAACTATTTAGATAAGGGATTTAACCCTTAACCCATACGTAATACGATTACTGGTTAAGCATTAAATAAAGTTGATTATAATTGTTTGCAAGTTGTATGTACTACATTATTTTTATTATTTCCTTTTTGGATAAAAAAAGTACGAGTACCTTACACTTTGTTCCATATCATAGCTATGGCTTTCAAAGACCGCCGGAAGGCAGCTGATGAAATAGATTGAAAAATGTGATAGTGACGTTCGTTCTATCATTCTTATTTGGCGTTAGATTCTTTGTTATTAGACAGATCCATTTTATGCTCTAAAATTTTATACTTTCTCGCAGTCCAACGTACTTACATAGAGAAGAGATTGTAAAGTATTGTTGTTTGCGGTAGTGGCGGTGTCAGCGTGAAGTTGGCATGGTATAAAATGGCTATCTTCTTAAATATTCCGCCTCCTGCCATAATAAAAACGTGCGGGGCTAATGACCATAGTTGATCACCTGCAGAACTAATGACCATAGCTGATGACGCGCCCGGAAACACGAAATAATCAATCAATCAATAGAAGGTCCATGCGAACTATCCGGTCGTCCACCCGCGAAAGCAGAAACAATCACTTCCAATGACGACAGAAAACATCTTTTGAAAACAGACATTATGATTGATAGCGTTTTCCATTCGTTGCACTGAAACCCACCCTAGTGCAGGGCAAAAACGTCATCGCTCCGCAACAGTGCTGCCCCACACGCGTGAAGGGCAGCTACGAATGAAACGGATTTCGGAACTGAGACAGTGCGTGTGCGCTACGCAGTGAGATTATAGATAGCTGTTCTTGGTCTGTCACACTGATGGAACTCGAAAAATAATAATTTTGAATTATGATCATTGTTATAATTTGTATGAAGTCTTTTAGTAATTCTTACTTCTTAATTCATAAACTATTATCGTGTGATTTCTTTATTTAAAAACTAAGAATTAAATATGCGTAAATGTCAAAATTTCATTTTTCGAGATTCGCCAGTGATCGATCTAGTACACAAGGTTTTGAACCGAAAGGCTTCTGCAGAATTGTTTGGTTATTGAAAACCATAAAAATATTAACATGAGCATTTCCGCTGGTTTATGTATAGGCGTGCGAGAAACATTTCTTGGCACATATATCTGAATGATTTTGTAGGGATCACTATTTTTATTTTCACTTTATTAGCGTTTCGAAACTGAGACGTACCTACACTTCGATTTCTAAATAGCACTGGATTTGTTAAGATGATGTTATTCAAGGTTAAATTTTAGGAAAACACAAACTGATTTTCCGAACTTCGCAAGTCACAAAAATTAATTTAAGACATTTCTTGCAAACCATAATATATTCCATCATTCGAAGTATCCCTGCATGAGAGAAGATCCTCAATTGCCTTCACAATTTCACCACGAATCAAAATCAGCATGGATAACTTCCGTACCTAACCTCACAATAGCTCGGTGTACTGGACAGCACTGATGCGATCGTCAGTGCAGTTTAGGGCGCCCCGAGTGCGCCCTGGTTCCATGCCATTGTGCAAGAACATGCGCTTCTTTTCACTGGTGAGCCCTAGCAGTCGAATGGAACACGAAATTTGCCCTGACTGCGCACTAGGTGCGCACCAGTGTGGCGAATGGAAAACGAAATTTGCCCTGACTGCGCACTAGGTGCGCACCAGTGTGGCGAATGGAAAACGCCATGAGTTTCCTCAGGCATTCCAAGCCTTCACTACTCTCTCCAATCATCGACACGTCCATACCCAAACCAACGCAAAGATTGTGGGAAGCGCAAAGAAACAAATACAATAGAGTTGCGCCACCTGGCCCGCTAATGAACAAGCACATTCCCACTGAGTCATCAAAAAGATAGCAGATCAATTTTAGCTTATAGCCAATCTGCTCCCTGCTCCGTGGGAAACTAATCATTTAACGTAATTAATAATAATACGAGGCTTAAGGAATCTTTTTATTACATTCCACCAAACTTGCGTAGTTCTGGTTAACCGTAACCAGGCAACTAATTCTTTGGGGAAGTAATACACATTTTCTTGTCGCATATTTATTAATTTTAATTCATAAGAGGAAACAGTAAAAGGGTTGGGGAAAGGATTGTGTACTGCAAGAAAACGTGCGTAGTTTACATTCTTTCCCATACGTCACATAGTTTTTACTGTTTTGTTTAATAAAGGTAAATAAAATAAATCAAGCGACTTCCTTGCTAAGCGAGACGAACATTTTTTGAACTTGAATAAGAAAGAAATTGGATATGCCAGTCACCCCTTTAAGTTAGAATAAAATTTGTGTCCCTTGAAAGCTCACTTATCCAGGTTCGAGTGTATTTACTCATATTTGTCTTAAGAATTAAATAATACAATTTTTATTGTTTTACATCTCAGGAACAACATCTATCATAAGTTTTACAAGTAGAATTACCTTGCACTGCATCCCTGGTACGATTCGTCCAGCAGAACCTGCTTTATTGATTTGATAAGGTGCTGTAAACATTGTGAAAGATGTTTCTGTCATGCCATACGAATGATGAAGTTTGCCAAATGGAGCAAGCTGTTCATGTATATGATGCTGTACTTTAGGACAAACAGGTGCTGCACCAGTCCATACATTATGTATAGTTTTGAAATCTATACTTGGAATAGCCTTCTTTTTGGACAACAGCACCAGTAATGAAGGTACCAGATGCAAGCAATTTATCTGAAGGAAATTATTCAAATAAAAAATGAAACTTTTATTGTATAGTGAATCACAACGACAAAGCATTTCAATTGATAATTTCATTGGCATACTGATTCACTTTGGAAGGTCCAAAGACTTACTTTGTAGGTTTGAATGCTTGAAATAAAGGAATCAACTGTAAACTTTCCAACTATTACGTTTTTTGATCCTTCACATACACACATCAACATTAAAATTAGACCATAGGCATGAGAAAACGGCATCAAA
Source organism: Teleogryllus occipitalis (assembly GCA_011170035.1). NCBI lineage: Eukaryota > Metazoa > Arthropoda > Insecta > Orthoptera > Gryllidae > Teleogryllus > Teleogryllus occipitalis. The sequence goes on along the minus strand of BLKR01008993.1, from coordinate 258,463 downwards.
CCGAGACTAATGCTTTTTTCAGAAGCGTACATGGCACTGAAAAGAAGAAAAATATTTTAGTGAAAATTGTCTACAGAATATACAGTTGGCTCAAAAAAACAATGTATTATCTAAACATTACCTGGTAGCGAGAGCTACTATAACATTACTATGGGTCAGCATAACTCCTTTTGGTAAACCTGTAGATCCACTTGAACTTAGAATTAGAGCAATGTTCTTGGTTGTTGATTGATGGCCATTGAGAGGAAAGTCTGTTTGTCCACGAGGTTCCGTTATAAGCAGTTCATTGTCTATAGCCAAAAAATCTTCTAATTTTTTAAATGCTGCTGGTAAAATCGTGGATTTACACCCCCAGACCAAGACAGCTTTTACATGATAATTTTCAGTGAACACTTCCTCAGGTTGGGACTTCGCAACTGACATTGAACACAATACAATTTTTGGCTTAGAGATACCCATTGCATGATTAAATTCACCTAGAATGAAGAAAATGTTTTAAAATATTTTACAATATATTTTAAAATTACATATATACAACACATTTTAAAATTACTGATAAGTAATAAAATAAATTCTAGTTTTTATTGGGAAAATTTTTAATTTGATTTTCGCAGGGGTGCCCAATGAAAACCAGGGGCCTTCATCCAAAAGGTCGCCTTATTCCAAACAAAAAATATCCTTTCCCAATTCATAAAAAGAATTCATTTCTCCATGCGTCAGAATTATCCTAAAGCGTTAAACTTGGATTAGAGATAAATATATTTTTCATTTCATTTTAATGAAAAAAGTCGGGACGTCAATTCAGTCGGCGTCCGGGGCAAATTGCCGCAGCTTCCATCCCCCTTTCCGGACGCCTCTAGATTTTCGACTCAGAAAGTGATGTCCAACAATATTTGTTAATAATTTCAGGATATCAGCGGTATCAACCACAAGTAGTAGACAAAATAAATTTACTGTGCACAAAATTGAGCCATACACGTGTTTCGGGAATGTTTTCCCATCATCAGTGGTATCCATCTACGATATTAAAATTGAATTAACAAATAAGCACATGAATAACTACGAAATACAAAGAAATACATAATCTGAATGAACATAAAATTATTTAATTAGAGTACTTACCCAAGTAATATAGATTAAGTAAACCACATTAGTATATAAGTACATTAGTATATTAGTATATAAACCACATACACATTAGTATATATACACATTAGTATATAAACCACAAGAAGTATAGATTAAGTAATATACCACATTAAGGAAACAGTGATAGGTCCTAGGATGGCGCCATTTTGTGCATCGTACGAGGTACGGAGACAGACTGAGGGACAGACCACAACTCTATTTCCTCCCTCACCTTCCCTCAGTCTGCCTCCGTACCTGTTTGTCCATCTGTATGAAGCGATTTAACAAAAAATAAGTGAATCTTTCAACTACTGAATCTATTACTGGAAAATACATTACAGATATTACCCTTGGGGCAAACTTAATTTTTCTTTTGTCGTGATATCCCTAACGATTCGTAAGAAAACTTTAATTAGCTCTTAAGGAAGTTTTCTTACTTCGTAAAAAAAGTTATGTAATCATGCACCGAAAAGCGGCGAATTTTCGGCAGAATATCTCTTGTTGCCGGACCCTGGCAACGAAAAATTGGTTCAAATCCAGTTAATAAATATAGAAAAAAATCCTTTAACACGTGGTGTCCCCAGAATCCATGTTTTTTGGGTCCCTGATACAAAAAAATTGATTGGCAGCAAAACGGCTGTCTGCCCGTCTGTTGACAACGCTAGCGTCTAAGGGTCGTATTTATGAAGCTCTGCCAGCAGAGATCTTAGAGGCCTGCCATCTGGGGGCTTGCTGAGAGGTTAAGGGACGACTGCAATTGGCCGGGGGCCGTTCATAAACTGCAAAACCGAACACTGGCAACCTGCTAGGCCTGGCAGACCCCTGGCAGAGGTTTATAAATACGGACCTAAATCGTTCAGCCGATTTTCTCCTAAATTGATATTCCCTGATAGATGTGATCAAAATGGAGGCTTTCGGAGTTTAAAACGGATATTTTGATTTTTGAGTTTTTTTTAATGAAGCGGGCATTTACGTTGTAATGCTTCTGCCCGAGTTTAACCCATATAGCGTTTCTGTGGCGTAGTGATGTGTGCTGGCAAGTTAACTCTGAGGATCTGAATTCGGGTCTCGAAGCGGAAAGAAATTGCTGGTTGAAAACACGTTTGCAGGTTTATGTAGTTGTGTAATAAAGCGGAGCAGTTTTAGACAATATGAGAAAGTATGTGCTTTTGTAGCACCACTAGTTTATCTTCAAATTCTTAACGATAGTTTTCCCTTTATTAATAGCTCAACTAACGAAAGTGAGGTAAAATTCTGTTTCTATTTCATTATTTAAATATTGAAATATTTAAATCTTTGTTTAAAAAATAAAACAAACAAAAGTATTTAAATAAATTGAGCAACATTGTAACGTACGAACTTCATCTAAGAAGTTCGCAGTGAAAGAGCGCCGAGAGCCTTTTCCTCTTTTTTATTTCGTTCGGCTACTTTCCTATTCCTTTTTTTTATGTGGTAATTTGAACATAAATAGACAATATTATAATATTAAATGGAATACCGTCTGTTATTCTGTATCAAAAACCCAACAAAACTGGATATGGTACGGGCGACCCATATGATATAGCGACCAACGGGTCTTTCTAGGGCGGGAATCGAAACTACAGTAGTATCTTGGATCCGAAAATGGCTCAGTGGGGGAACTCAAAGAATAAGAATAGTTGTTAAACTTTTGGAACGCGTCGAAGTAACGTCGGAGGTCCCTCAGGGAAGCATTTTAGGTCCGTTGCTGTTCATTGTGTGAACGACATCGGTCGCGACATTAAGTCGGAAATTCGACACTTTGCCGACGATTGCATACTCTGCAGAGAAATTAAAGTTACGCAGGACATGAAAACGTTACAAGCAGAGCTAAAGAAAATAGAAAGCTGGACCACATAATGAAATGGAAATTAATACAAATAAATGCAAAGCTATCAGTTTCTCTAATAAGAAAAAAAGTAGAAAATATCTCGTATTCTTTGAAAGGCGATTTGATACCCAGGGTAAGCAATATAAAATATTTAGGAATTAATATTAACGAACATTTGGGATGGGCTGAACAAGTCAACTATGTGGCCAGAAACGCATGGAAAGCTCTGCATTTCGTGATGAGGATCTTAAAAGAGGGAGTGCTGAATCGCGTAAACTTGCATACACCTAGCTAATTCGACCTATTTTTGAATACGGTTCAATTATTTGGAATCCTTATCGTGTAGGACAAGTAAATACTTTAAATAAGGTTCAAAAAGTCGCGGGAAAATTTGAATTGGAGGGGAAATAAATTCAAATAGTTCCATGTGGGAATCCTTGCAGAAACGTCGGGAAAGAGCTAAAATCTGTGCTTTCTTCAGAGATTTCACAGGCAAATCAGCTTGCAAAAAGGATATTCAGAAGCGACTTTTAAAATCATCATTCACTAGCCGCCAGGACCAAAATTTCAAATTGATGGGGAGAAGGCAAAAAACTGATATTGACAAATTTTCTTTTGTTAACCGGACAATAAAACTCTGGAACGAATTACCTGCAGTACTGCTAGAAACTTTACCTCAGAGTATGGGAAAATTTAAAAATAAATTAAAAAACATAAGTTACTAATTTTAATAATTGTACATATGTTAGACTAGAGCTAATTTTATATTCATTGTATCTAAGACTCTAATTTTGTATTTAGATAGTATTAGTCATAATTTGTATAAATATGCGTTTTAAATGTAAACTTGATATAAATGTAAACTTAACGAAACTTAAATGTAATCTTAAATGTACTTACGGAGATCTGCCACCGGGATTTTTCCCAAAGCAGTAAATATATTATTATTATTATTATTATTATTATTATTATTATTATTATTATTATTATTATTATTATTATTATTATTATTATTATTTTTACATGAGACCCAGCTAGTGACGGTAATGCTTACGCGGAGTATACAGAGGGTGGAGGAGCATGCACGCGGCTCCAGCTTCCAGTGCTCCCAACAGCACCGAGCAAAACTCCAAATTATTCTCACTGCAAATGGCCACCACGTCACCTCTTCTCACCCCCAGCCTCTGCAGGCAGCGGCTCACTCGCTGGCTCAGCTCCACCAGCTGGCGAAACGTGAGTGACCTGCCGGTGTACGCATCCACCTGCCAGCAAACAACTGCACTCAATTCGCGGCACACACAGAAAGCAAAAGACATCAGAGGACAGATAATGACAGGGTCCGTTTTATCGGATTGACACCAGTTTTGCAGAATAACGTAAAATTAGTGGCCTCCAGTAACAAAAATGCCACATGTTGAACAAAACCACAAAAAATGCTTTTCCAACAAGTAGCCCGCACACAATTCAAGAACATTTTAGTACTCTTGTATAACACTGCAATAAATTAAATATTTTAACCGTCTTCACGAATATTGCAATACCATCATATTGTGTATACACATTACCACAGTTCTTTACAAGCCAAAATAACAAAAACGTTGCTGTTCCATAACGCAACATGGAAATAACAAATATTAATAGCGGGCGGAGTCGTCCTTGGAGACTTGCTGTCGCATGAGGTCAACTGTAACGTCAGCAGAGACACACGGAGTATGAATATTCAGTCAGTATGCCCAGTATGAAAATAAGAGAAATAACATAAATATAAAATTCCAAGTTGCATTTTTCATTCAATACCCAGCCCGTTTCTTTGTTTGTTTTTTTTTTTTTGATATTCCCCGAGTTTCTGGACATCTAACGAAACAATAGACACCTCTCACATGACAGGAGGCTTTATAGTGGAGCTTTTGGAGTTTTACGGGTCATGTGGGTACCCCGTACCCGTATATGCGGGTATTCCAACGAGTCAAACCCGCCCTGTATAATACGGGTCGCCCGTTTAATATGGGTCACTCATTTAACCCTGGAATACTGGGGTCACCTGTGAAATTATGACGTTTAAATATTAGTAGCAGCCTTTAATAGCTATGTCATTTGGTCATTGTATCTTGCATTTCAGTCATTCTGCTTCCGCCACGACACTCGACTTGTGTACCTTTTCTCTTCATGTCATTCTACAACAGACAATATAAAATAAAACGTAATTGGGATTACATTTGACTAATTAATGTCACAGATTTTTTAACTTGGAAATATGCTTTTGCTGATTGTTCTCGTTTATTACCTGTTAGTATGTCAACGAATTCAACATAAGTTACCCATTTGCAAGAATAGCTTCAAAGATTATGTTTTATTTATTCTTTGCAGTTTTATGCTAAAGTTTCTTGGCAGTTTGAAAGTCAGATTAGCTACATTTATAATTTTCTAATATTTGTTTTTATATTTGTAGTTTTGTATCAAACTTTCAACGGTTTCCTTCCTGAAGTTATTTTGTATGCTAACAGCAACATGTATATATCATAGGTTTATCTGTACGGAATTGCAGCCTTGTTTTCAAGTTGATCGATTAGGTTGTTTATACAGTTTGTTCTACAGTTTATTGTATGACAAATGATAAATAAATAAACTTTTTCACTAAAACAATAATTATATCGCCGGTCCGGTGCCCGAGATTGGTAAGGCAGTAGTGTCGTAGCGATTTCGGACCGAAGGGTCGTGGGTTCGAGTCCCGCCTCGGGCATGGTTGTATTTGTATTCGTCCTTTCACCCCTTACCATCACCATATCGTTTCATCTACAAAGTTACCATAACGTTATCTCCAATAGTGGTCACTAATGAGCTAGATGTTGATGCGACCTTTAAAAAACGCTTCATTCATTAATGAATATTACAACTGAAGAAACGAAAGAATATTTAGGAGAGGGCAGGGTCATCAGTGACCCCGCCTTGTAGTTAATATTCGTTGAAACGAGCCTTGTGAATCCAGGGTTAATATGGTTCTTCCGTCCGTTCCGTATAATAGGGGTCTTCTGTATAATACGGGTCGACCGTATAATTAGTTCGGAGGTATCATTGGGATTTTTAATAGAGAAGAATACAAGTATATCCGTTTATAAAATTGCCTATGTGTTCGAGTTACTACATAAGAAACGGAAACAACAGTAAAGAACGAAACAAAAAAACTGATTGATAATTCCGGGTGCGTCATCGGCTAAGATCATTAGTTCCGTAAGTGTAGTGCATGTTTTCCCTCAGGAGGTGGCAGTGATCTTCCCCCGCTAGATGGTGAGATCCGGCACTGACCTACAGTCATCTAGCGGGGTTTTCTCCAAACAGGTATCTCCCACCAGTGGGGCACCGCCCTAGACGTGACAAGCTCTATGCTCCCGACAGGTGTAATAGTGTAGTGCATGTTAGTGTAAGTGTGTGTAAGTAAGAGGTGAAGATAGAACAAGGAAGGGGAAAAGGGGAAGGAAAGATCGCGCGCGTTCCTTGGCCCGTTTGTTAGGGTACTGCCCCAGCATTCCCCTGGTGTTGATCGAAAAAACACGGAAAACTACCGATTAGAGCAGCCGGCCGTTAGAAGTATCCTCCAGACAGCGACTGAATTCGACCTAGCTATTAAGCTAACGTCAAAAAAGTCTGCCACCGTCCGGACGTGAACCTTAGACCTCCCAGTCAGAGACAATGCAGTGGCAACAGCCGTTGCCCTGAGCCACCTCTCGCGGTACAAAAATACCGAGGAAGGGCCTTAAGGGCTCTCTGCGCGCTTTCACTACGTACTTACTAGTTGCCTTTCGTACGTTACCATCTTGCATAACTTATTTAAAGCATTATATTGTCAAGTATTATTAAAATATTTATTTAATTTTTATTTAAACAAGTGAAAAATAAGAAAAATAAATTGATCTAAATTTTCATTTCTGTTTAAGCAATAACGCAAATTCGTTTTTAAATTGCAAAAAGAACGAAAGGGACGATATCCTTGTCCCTTTGTCTTTTTATTTTATTTGCATTATTTCTCTTTTTAATACTTGTTTGTATTGATTGATTTTTTCGTGTTTCCGGGCGCGTCAACTGTTTTGGTCATTAGTCACGTTAGTGTAGTGCATGTTTTTTCTCGGGAGATGGCGGTGATTTCCCCCCGCTGGATGGCGAATTCCGGCGCCGACCTACGATCGGCTAGTGGAGTTTCCCCCTAACGAGGACTCTTCCACCAGCAGGGCACCGCCCCAGCCGTGACAAGCTATAAGCTCACGACCGGTCTCCCGGAATATGTGGTAGTGTGGTGCATGTGGAGTGAATATGTGGTAGTGTGGAATATGTGTAAGTGTGTGTGTGTAAGAGGAGAGTATATGACAAGGAAGAGAAAGGAGAGATCGCGCGCGGTCCGTGGGCCGTTTGTTAGGATACTGCAACTCCGGCATTCGCCTGGTGTTGTTCGGAGAAACCACGCAAAACTAACGATCAGAGCAGCCGGCCGCTAGAATTCTCCTCCAGACAGCGACTGAATTCGACCTAGCTGAAAAGCTAGTGTCGAAAATCCTGCCGCCATCAGGACTCGAACCTAGGACCTCCTGGTCAGAGGCGCTGCAGTGACATCAGTTGATGCACTGAGCTACCGCTCCCGGTCTTCTTTGTATTGTTTTTTAATTATTATTTGGCACTTTTTTATTAACTGTCTCCGAGAGCACCCTCATTTAAAATAATAAAAATAATAATTATTATATTATATATAATATTATAATTTATATATTATTATCATCATCATCATCATCATCATCATCATCATCATCATCAAAGAATAAAATTGATCAAGCAAAACTAGCGCTTTGAACATAGCTCATATTTTGTATCATTTTTGGGAACGGTTACGTAATATTATAATATTGCATTTTTCTGTCCACCTTATACTTCAGCCATCACCTGAAAAAGTGCGAATAAATTGATGAGAAGAGCCCACCATGCGAATCCCTTATTATTTTGGCAGACGGGAAGTGTAGTTGTTTCCCACAGAATAAGAATGTTTCTTTTGTAGAAAGAAAGAAACGAACATGAATAAGTCACAAATGTCACGGTATTCACAGCACATTATACAGACAAGCAAGGATAATTTCACACAAGCTTGCCACGAGTACTTCGAAGTGAGCTTCTATCTTTTGAATAATTATTCCATAATCGCCTCTCCAAACATTTTAAAGACAAAGAGTATAAATTAAACAGCAAGGGGAAAACAATAGACAGTTTTGGACAAAGTTATTTCTTTTTAAACCAGATATCATAAATTCAAATAGGAATGCTGCAGCGTATTTTCTTGAAATTTTTACCAGTTACGCAGTAATTTATTTACCGTATGGTATTATTAGCGAGGAGACTGCCTTACGCAATGTTCCGCACCCGATTTTTCGCCGCAGGCTTCTTTGGAAGCCTACCTCCGACGCGGGTCTGGGGACCTATATCGCGCAGGCGAGTCTCGCTGGCGGTCCTCTTAATGCGCCTGGGATTTGACTCACTATTTCTCTGCCAGAAGTCGGTCTCAGTTAGCTATAACCGAACTGTCTAGTTGGAAGAAAGTGAGGTCTCGTTAGGGCGGGATGTCGGAGGAATTCAACTTTGCCGGGCATCTGGCTGGTTCATTCGCACGCCACGAGAGTGACATGGCTTCTGTGGATTTACCGCCCTTCGAAAACACGCGCACTGGAGGTTCACATGTCAGTAAGCAAAGGCCTCGCCCATCGAGGCGGCTGGTTACTCACTATCATATGAAGATCAAGTTAGGAGAAAATCGGGTGAACGGTTTAGCCGCTAGTGTTCACAGACGGACGGACAGACAGAGTGACAGACAGACGGACAGATGTTTTGCCGTCATTCGATTTTTCGGTAACAAGATTCTGGCTACACCACGTGATAAAGGATTCCCCCCCCAATTTATCAACGGGATTTATCCACTTTTTCGTTATCAGGACCCTGTAATAAGAGATTTTCTGTCCAATATTCGCTATTTTTCCGCGCAGCATTACAAACCTTTTACCTCTAGCTCTAGCAAGAAACTTAACTAGTGGTTCTACGGAATGGCACAGACTTTCTTGTTTTAGATTTCACTTTGCTTTGGTCTGGGCAACCTATTCGAACTAGCAACATACAAAAGTACCAGCTACCCTGTATCGTCGCCACAGTACATTTTATTGTAATTTTCGCAATTTTTCGGTTTCCTAATAGTAGAGCCGAAATATTACTTTAAGAATATTAAAGAAGAGTAAAACATCGTCATAAATGACAATTTTCATGTAAATGTATTTGTAGCCGTTATTAAGAAAACGGCATTTAAACGTTATCATAAATGCGAAATTTGAAGCTCTTTTTCACAGAAAGGTTTTTAGTTTTCCAAAATCTTAATTTTAAGAGTTTACTCGTTGCTGGAAATGCGCACGGCGCGCCGTGAGAGATTTCAAAAATACAATTGTGTAATCTTTGAAAAAACAAAACAATACTCCAAAACGATCTTTATGTCATTTTAAATAATGCAATTAGCACTACCCGTCGGAAACGTTTGAAGAAAAATTTGGAGCATTTTTGGGAAAATGGCGTTTGAGCCTTTCTGAAAATGCGGAATTTTGAGTTCATTTTCACAAAAAACTTCTAAGTTTTCGAGAAAATTTGCAGCCGATGTACTCATAAATATAATAATGTGAACAAATTGCCGCTAATGTAAATATTAACGACGTGAGAAACAAGTCAAACAATTAAATTGTTGTACATTTTGAAAAAACAACAAGAAAATAATAGAGCAATACGGCGTTTATATAATCTTAGAGTGCATTTAGCACTATCCCTACCAAAAGTTTAAAGAAAAAAAATATGAAGCTGTTTTCAAGAAAACCTCTGTTTTGTATTTTTTTAATACTGAACATATTGCACGCAATATTCCACGAAAGTCACTAATTTTTTTCCAAAAAATGACGTAATGTTCTTAATGAAAGAACTAAATATGGAGAAAGAAATTTACTTGAATAAAAATTCTGTATCTTCAATTTTGAAGTCGTAGAAAGACGTCGGCAGAAATTCAAACATTTTAAATTTTGGAAAATTCAGAGCTAACTGTGTAAAACAGAACTATGCCATCTTTAAAAATGTATTTTACTCTATTCTTAAAAAAAAATAAAGATTTGGAGACACATTTGAGAAAATTTTAAAAATGTCTTTGGGTTTTCATGTAAAGTATCCCCAAAGTTTAAAGAATGTTTTAGAAAATCGGAAAGCTTGAAGACGAGCCAGACTGACCGGGGAATATCCATTTGGGAAAAAATCCTGTGTACGGTTTTGGTACTAGTGGTTTTCACAGACGGACGGACAGACGCACGGACAGAAGGACGGACAGACGGACGGACAGATGGAGAAAGGACGGACGGACTGACGGACTGACGGACAGACGGACGGACAGACGGAGGAACAGACAGACAGACGGACGTTTTGAAAACAAAAAAAAAACAGAACAAAAAACAAACAAAAAACAGCAAAAAATGTAAACACTTTCTCGGTATCAAAGAACCTCAAAACGTGTATTTCCGCTGAAATCTCGAAGTCGATTTTCCGCAGCACTACATTACTTTATATATATTTTCTGTAAATACGTACGTACACGAGAAAGTAAAAATGGGGAGCTCACCTGGGCAATACGATCTCCGTAATTCCAAGCCTTTTCGTAAACATACTTCCAAACAGGTATACTTAGATCGACTTTCAGTTTTTCGCCGCTTATTATATTCATAATTACAAACACAACGTTCTCTTTGGACGACCAATGAACGACTGACCGCTGGTTGAGTGAGAAGTATGAAATTTGCCGGCCATCAATATGCGGACGAAAGTCTGCACTCCTTCCCACGTTGAATATTGTTGACACATCAGTTCTCCATTTACAATTTTAACCGATGACTTAGCGGATAAGCATAATTCTTGGCAAAGCAGATTGAGGAACGCCGACCGAAGAATGTACAGTTCAAAATGAATAGATCAGTTGGAAATAATAATACTAAAGTTATTCTGTTGTGCCGAGCACAGTCGCAAGTGGATTGTACTGTTCTCGTATATTATTTTTCTTTTCATTTTTTTATAAGTATGAATTAATTTTATAAGTTGGTTTTCATTTCAATGAGATCGGTGGAGGATACCATTGTACTTTACAACTTTTTAATCGAGTTTATTCAATTATTATGATTGTCTATTATCAGTTTGGACGAATTCCAATGTTTCTTCTTACTACAGAAAAGCAATATTTATCACAGAAAACAATTTTTATAAATTTTTATTCCATAATATGTATGTTGCGTTCCAGAGTAATTTGGTAATAAAAATATATATCATTACCAAAATTCAAATGGATTAAAACAGACTAATTTAGTCATTTAATACATTTTGAATCAAAATATTTTTTCTTCAAATTATTAACAACAATCCAAGTTATTGGGGTATGCCATAAATTGTTGGGCATGATCATTGTCAATGGTAGCCACATGAATGATGGTTGGGTATTTGTGACTATTACTTCAACTGTTTATTTTAAATTAGTAGTGCTCAACCACACATAATTTCCCGTTTTTAAATGTGCTATTTTCGAAAATTCAGAGTTCAACGAAAATGACACCAGCTCCATTCTTTCAAGCGAGCATTTTTTAACCGTCGAAAAATTTGAAAGAACAAATTTGGAGCGGTTTTTGAAAACTTTTTTAAAAGAAATTTCATGAATTTCACACACAAATTACGTGAAAACTACCAGTTTTTTCAAAACATTGTACATGACATTTTTTAAGAGATGATTTTTTACAACAGACTTTGTCCAAAGCAAAAATCTCAAAAATGTATAATTTTGTAGTTTTCAAATGTTATGTTTTAATTTTTGAAGAAACGGAGAGTTTGCCGAAAATGGGACTTTGGGGAAATGGTACCCGATTTTTTACCGTCCGTTGATATTATGAGGAGAACATTTAAAAGCATTGCGCCATTTTAGAGAAAATAATTGCAAAAATATTAAAATTGCCTATACTTCGGCAAAATTACACGAAAACTCCTCATATTTTTCAAAAATTGACCTTAACCTTAAGAAATATCTTTCTTCAATATTATAGTTGTACGAAGACGCCCAAAAAATTACACTTTTGCAATTTTGCTGGGAAAAAGCTGGGATGTCAACGAACATGAGACCTGCTTCATTCTATTAAGCGTCCTTTAAGCTACTGGAGGTATTTAAATAAAAAAAATTGATGCATTTTTGAAAAAATATTGAAAATGATTTTGAGGCTTCATGTAAAGTACCCTCCAAAATCAAAATATCCGTTTGAAACTACCAAAGCCAAAGCATGAGGAAATGGCTAGGTGAATTCATATTTTATCACTTGTATTTTACCAGATGTTTGAGGTAACTTGGTTTTTTGAAATAGAAATATACATTTTTTTCAGTCTATGATGAACGAAAAACGACGAATACAATGATATACATATTATCATATATTAGATAAGCACTTTTTTGAGTAATTTTGATTTTTTGCGACTCGTATTTAACGGATATTTCGAATGTAACAGACCACTACACAAGGTCACGCAGCGCTCCACCAGCAAACGCGTGCTCGTGGAAGGGAAATTGATTTTAGTATTTGATGATTCGAATCAAATTCCAAATATTACAGAACTGTTGCATTCTGCTGAATTCTGCTGTCCATCCTTCAACATTTTCAGATTTTTTGTCTTTCTTTGACTGATGGAATGGAAGAATTGAAAAAAAAAAGATTTGTCATAAGTATGTATTGTAATAAAATTGTTTATTGCTTCAACTCCATTTAATGGTGTTTTATATCGCGGAATATTAATGAGATCTTGAAACAAAACACAATAAGAATAAATAATTTAATGTTAATAAGCATCTAATAATAACTCAAGAATAGAAAAATAGGGATAGTTATTGTCATTATCTTTCTGCATTTTTTCTTGTCATAAGGTATTATTATATTTTCATTAACAATAGAACCATCTGCTGAAACTATGCAATTTTCTTTGTACAATCTTAATAATTTATTCTTATAGTGTTTAGTTTCCAAGATCCCATTAATACCCTGTGGTATGACACCCCTTTAAATTAAATTGAAATCTTATTTCAATTATACTATTTTGACAAATATGTATTTTCAATCCTTCAATCCTTAAGTAATACAAAAAACCTGAAATATATATTAATTTAATAGAAATAATTATATATTTATTGTATAAATAACTAATAATTCTGGAGCTACCGGAACGCGATAAGAGGTTTTTTTCGAAAAATCGCCGTATTCCGGCGCAAGATTACAAAACTTTCTCCTCTTACGAGTTAAGTGCGACAAAGTAAAAACAGACTTTTAATTGACCTTCCCCCACGACTCTCCATACTTTGATTTTACTTTTAGTTTACTACGTTACTATACTTAAGCGATCACGAAAAAGAATCAGAATAGATCCTGAAAAAGAAAGAAAGGAAGAAAGAAAAACGAAGACTCATCTGTAGTTGGAAAATCCGGAAAAATCTCATGAATACTCCAGGAAAATCATGTAGAACCCCGCATTTCCAACAGTACAAAATTTAAAAAATATTTGTTTACGGTTTACAATTTATATTTTTTATACGTGGATCAATATGGTCCCTTGCAATAATTTTTGACTCGTACGCAAATTTCCGAATATGAGATAAGCTTTCGGCTTAAATAAATAAATTAATAAATGTCTTTATTGGTGGCGAGGCTCAGGCTATTTAGCCTGCTCTTCCGCCTGATCACTTTCAAAGGGTAGAGCCGAATAAGGCGGTGAAAAGTGCCCCCAAACCAAATCAATAATCGCGATGCTCATATGAAAGATATTATAAAATTACATAGATTCACAAAAAATCAGTCTCCCAGGGCAATCTGTTGCAGAGGTACAGCAAGAAACGTGTTTTGCATGTTTTATTTTTTTCTCGGCATCTATTGCGTGTATCAGGCTAAAAAAATTGTAGAGACGGGCAAACATAGTTCAATTTGAAGGTATTTTTCTCAACAAATTTTGACGCCAATTTCATATAGAAATTTTTTTTTTAAATCATTTTCGCCGTGATAACGTTAGAATACTCCTTCAGTTTTTTCCTAAAACGGGTCTTGTAACACACTATAACATATTTTTTCAGATTTTTAAACAATGTAGTATTAGATTTATGTTAGTCAGTAGGAAATCACAGTAATCAAAATGAGGCATAGGGAGGTATTGTAGGAGTGTCTGACGAGTTTATATAGGTAAAAGTATACGCATGCGTTTTAGAACATGCAGGGACGCGAAGACTTTTTGACAGATTTTATAAATTTGAACATTCCAGTTGAGAGCACACGCACACCTAAATTTCTCACGTCGTTACACCACGGTAGAGGAGTTCCATGTATGCAAATGTCAGGGAGAGCGGAAATTGGTAACTTTTTAAAAAGTTTCTGGAGCCGGTAGGAAGACGATGAGATTCATTGGGGTTACGCAGTAGCCCCATTGATGATGACCAAAAGGAAAGACTGGAAGGTCTTCGTTGAATTTGTTAGTAAGTTCAAAAACACTAATGTACAATTAAAGATTATCAGAGTACATGTGATGGCAACAATTGTTTATTGATTTGCCTCTATCATTAACATAAATTAGTAAAGCAAGGGTTCCTAACACTGAGCCCTGTGCGACGCCGCGTGTTAGTGGCAAGATACCCGTACACAACTTTTTGTTGCCGCTCCGATAGATAGATGGATAACCATTTGAGTGTAGATGAGGCACATCCAATGTTCTTTAACTTTGCTAACAAAATATCGTAGTCGACCGAATCGAATGCCTTGCTCAAATCGAGAAGGACGAGAATTGTGATTTTACCATTGTCCGTTGCATCACTGACGTCTTAAGTCACTCTAATAAGCGCAGTTCCTGTGCTTTTACCGGGTCTAAAACCTGACTGGTTTGAATTTAAAATACTGAAATTATGAAGGTGATGTTCCATCTGTTCCCTGGCGATCTTTTCAAGAACTTTTGATATTGTTGGCAAGATACTGAAGAGGTGGTAATCAACTGACGTAGCATTGGCGCTTTTAGGAAGAGGATGGAAAAGTGCTGTCTTTCACGTCGAGGGAAATTCACTGCTCATTAGCGAGAAATTAATTATGTCCACTATTGCAGGGAATGCTACTTCAGCTCTGAGCTGCTGCTACTATGCCTTGATTTCGTCGGAGCCAGATGCGTTTAATTTTAGACTCAAAATAATTTTAGTGACGTCTGTGAGTGTTACTGTCGCAAAGTAGAAAGTGTCTTTAATACCAATCTCTGTGCTTAAGTGTGGATGAAGTTTGAGATTTTAGGAATGGATCGACTTATCCAAATTCGATTTTTTCAAACGTTTTATTCACTTCCAAATAAACTCCAAATTATGCAAAAAATACAGAAAGATATAAAAAATATTTAACATACATTGGCAATATCAATTTCAGAATTAAAAAGTATTTAAGAAAATGAAACATTAAGAAAAAGGGAAAATGTAATCTTAACAATGTTAATATTTTTCCAACGCGTTATAATACATCCACATAAGTATAAAACTCAAGTTACATGACGAACGTTGTATGTAGCGGATCGCTAAGAATCGCTAAGAAAACTTACTGAGGTTGAATTTAAATCTGCAGTTACTCCGTTCCCGTGATATTGCGTCGCAAACGAGATCTCAGGTTAACTCGTTGCTTGGCATCCACTATTTCGCACGGCACAGCATTTCTCAGCAGGACGTAGCAGCCAGAAAGGAAATGACAAAACTACTCGAGCCTCTTTGACATGAACTCGAGCTTTGTTTTCAAGAATTTAACTTTTTCTTGGGAACTTACATTGATAAAAGATCTCAAGACATTCAACAGAAACTGAATCATTATCTCTTCACGGTCAAAAAATTGAATGCGCGATCAGAATTAATGTTTTGTGAACTAAAAAACTGATTAATTTACAATCAATATATAGTTTCTTACATGCATGTAAGAAAAATATAAAAATACACTGGTCAGTCACAAAATATTGAATGTTTTTACTATCTTACTATTGTGTATGAATAATAAATTTCTTGTTATAATTGTAAACTATAAATAATATAATAAGAAATAATTAAGATAAGATAATGAAACATTTAAATTTTAGTTTTAGAAAAGAAATTTCAATCATTTATAAGAACTAGTGCTATAGCATCACATATTTTCTCACATTATTAATAACATTCGTCATTTTCGAAAATTAAGCTAGCTCAACGAAAATGAGACTTGAGCTATTTTTGAAGCGTCCCCTGTTCTATCCGCGGGAAAAAAATGAAGAAAAATATTTGAGCGGACTTTGAGAAAATGTCTTTTGCATTAACGTGAAGCATAATTTGTGCAAAAATGACTCGTTTTTTAATGTACATGGCTTTAATATCTGATGGTTTAGAACACATTTTGTTCAACACAAATATCTCTATTTTCAAATTTGTTTTGCAATCTTACCCTTTTGTAATTTTGAAACAATTGAAAACAACGTCGCAAATGGAACTAGCACAAGTTTTACCGTTATCTGATACTAGAGGCGGGATTTCGGATCTTTCTTTTGGAGGGACAAAGGGTTCCCCCCTAAGAGTGTAAAACGTTCCTCAAAACCAAAAGATATGAGTAGTTGCATTATAACTCTAACATAATAAGAGTTTTGAAAGGTTGCTTGGCCCCGTCCTACCCACAACCTTCTAAAACCATAAGCGTGTTTTTTTTTAATTTTAATATTTTTCGTCAACTTAAACTATTTTATCCGATTAAAAAATGAAAAATAAGAAAATAATTTACAATATCAGAAAAAAATCATATTTTCACAGCGCCAAATTCAAACGCAAAACTTTTTTGAAACAAGAGAAGAATACCCTGTCTTAGAACCTTGGAACAGGCTAGAAGAAATTTCAAAAGTTCCTCTTAAAGCACAAATCTTTGTGAATATTTTTCAGATTTTTACTTTCTGGCTACCTCTTACGCAGTAGAGAGAAAGTTATGTAATGCTGCGCGAAAAATGGCGACTTTTTGGCAGAAAAACTCTTATTGTCGGGACTTAATAACGAAAATGTAGATAAATCCAGTTTCTAAATTTAGAAAAAAAATCCTCTAACACGTGGTGTAGCCAGAATTCATGTCTTGCAGGTCCTTGATACCGAAAAATCGACTGACGGACAAACGGACGGGCGTTTGGCCCTCTGGTGTATGTGAACACTAGCGTCTATACCATGTATAGGAGTTTTCCCAAATTGAAGAATCCCCTGCCGATCTCGCCTGAGTGAAAACTCTTCGATTTTGAAAACCATTATTTAGTTTTTGGGGCTACTTTGCATGATACCCCAAGGACATTTTCAAAATTTTCTCAAAAATTGCTTCAAATTTTTCTTTTAATTTCTTGTAAGAATAAAGTGAAATGCGATTATAAAGGTGGCATAGGGCCATAGGTCCAATTTTCACTGTGAACTCTTAACGATAATTGCAAAAGTTTACATTTTTTCGGCGTCTTCCTAAAAATACAAAATTGAAAATAAAGGTTTTTCCTTCAATTGAAATTTGTTGTCCTTAATAAATACTTTCATTAAGATTATATAAAGTTTTCGAAAATTTTAGAAGTTTTCGCGCAATATTGCGTGCAATATGTGTAATTAAAAAAATATAAACAAGATTTTCTTAAAAAACTGTTCCAAATTTTGTATTTAAACTTTTGTTAGGGGCAGAGCTGTAGCTCTCTACTATATGATATGACATAACTGCCATATTGTTCTATTCTTTTGTTTTTTAAAAATCACATTTTTTTATTTGTATCTCACGTCGATAATATTTGCATTACCGGCGACTTGTTCACATTATTATATTTACGAGTAAGTGTGCTTTAAATGATGTCATATAAAGTTTCTCGATGACTCAAAACTTTTCCGTCACAACGATCTCAAAATTCCGCCTTTTCAGAAACGCTCAAATGCCATTTTCTCAAAAACGGCTCATACTTTTTTCTTCAATCCTTTCGTGCGCATAGCGTTAAGTGCACTGTTTAAGATGACATAAAAGTCATTTTGCTGTTTTCTTTTGTTTTTTTTCAAAAATTACCCAATGTATTTTTTAAAATATCACTTACGCCTTTAGTATGTATATTTCCAACGATTTGTATACATTATTGCATTTGTGAGAGGAAGAGTTTTAAATGATTTCCAGTGACGGTTTTCGAAAACTCGAAAGATTTCTGTGAAAAAGAGATTCAAATTTCGCATTTACATAAACGCTTAAACACCGTTTTCTGTGTCTCCGTGTCTCCAAAAGTTTTCAACAAACGTTTTCCTATAGGACGATAATTCTTCTCTAATATTCTTAAAGTTATATTTCGATTTTACGATTAGGAAATCGAAAATTTGGGAAAAGATTGAAAAAAGTGAACTTTGGGCGGCGATAGATGGCAGTTGGCAAGAGGAGGGGGCAAGATTGTAAAGCTCGCCCAGACCAAAAAAAATTAGAAAACTAACTAATAAGAGAAATTCTGTGCCATTCTGTAGCATTTCTAGTTTAGATTCCTGAGCTGTAGTAAAAAAAAACAACATTTTAACCATTTCCCTCTCTTGAAATCACATTGACTTTACACTTTGAAAATGGCTGCAACAGTTCTGTGCATTTATTTTAGTATGCATTATAAATTTATAATGAAAATTGTTTTGTTATAATATTGTAACGCTTTTTGTTATTATGTTTAAAAAAACAAGATTCGCGTTTATAATAAGAGAAAAGTGAAATTATTGTAATAACATTTAGTATAACAGAAAATATTCAGTTGAGATAATAGGTTCGATTTTCTCTTGGCAACAAACAAATATCATGCATGTTTCATTATATCTTACATTATAATGGAAAAAACATACAATATGTTATATAATAAACCGTTTTACACAACATCATTCATATATTTCTCACTTGCCCAGTTTTTCAAAAATTGTAAACGCGCAGTTTTTGGTCTCTAACACAGGCTAGAACTGCCGGATTACAGAAAAGTTAGTCAGATGGTGCCTTTTTCGAATCCGTACGTTTCGCAGCGTTGACAAATTTATTCTTTATTGAAGATCTGTTAAAGAAAATCGTTTTACTACATGGACAACGGCCTGAAGTTTTCAGTTTGTCCACTACGCTTCCATAGATTAGGAGGAATGCTGAAAAAACACATGACTTCTATCGCACCGCGGACGCACGAAACGCTGTTTCGTGAGAAGCATCTATTTTTCGGCATTTGAAATATTTAAGAACGATAGGAAATTTGTAATGGAAAGAATTTATTATATCAAAATATACGTTAATTGGAGTGCTATGACTTGTTATTTTAGTCACGAAACTGTTAAATTTCTAAGTAAATAACATTTAAAAGCAATATAATTGAAAGATGATTTATTAATACGGGATATTCACAATAACGCTGCAAAAGTTTTTAAAAAATTTGTCACAACATGGGGGTGGGGCAGTTGCCCTCTCCTACACCCCCCCCCCCCCACCCGTGAATCCCGCCTCTGTCTGGTACGTTCGAGGAGATAAAATATTGTAATCGTGTGCCGCAAACTGGACAATTTTCGTCAGAAAAAAATCCTATAGCCGGACCTATAGTAAAGGTTTATCAACTTTTTCGTTATTGGAGCCCGGCTATAAGAGATTTTCTGACAAAAAATCGCCGTTTCCCTGCGCACGATTATATATATATATATATATATATATATATATATATATATATATATATATATATATATATATATATATATATATAATTTTGAAATAAGGTCGTGTGCAATGTTTTTCGCGTACTTTCCTGGAAATATAGGTATTTTTAAACCTTTTTAAACAATTATTGTCTAGAGCAATATTCAAATTTTTTTCTGTTAATTTTCTCTTGGTATGTATCAATGGAAAGTAAAGAAGTGGTTCTAGAGTGATTTCCGGCGGACTCTATATTTTCAAAAATTGTTATTCAATTTTGTAGATTTTGAAACTTTTTGCATTTTTAGAAAATACGGAGAGTTCGCCGAAAATTAGGTAACAATGTTTTTCTGTCCCTAAATAGGTACGAGGAGACCTATAAAAAATTTTTTAAAAAATGGTGTGGTTTTTGAGACGAAATGTTTAAGAAAATTTAATTTTTTTTATATTTAACGAAAACTATCCATGTTTTCGAAAGAAATTTACTTGACCATTTTTAAAGGAAAGTACAAGACTATCTTCTAAGCGTGTATTTTTTAGAACAGACTTTTTAAGGCAAAATTTTGTAATTTTTCAATATTTAAAATTTTGAAATTTTCGAAAATCAGAGAGTTCATTTGCAATGAGACTAGCACCAACTGTTTACTGTCTTTGCATACATATAAGGAGAAAAATAGAGAAAAAAAATTAGTGATTAGTGCAGTTTTTTGAGAAAAAATTGAAATAAAAATTGAAAAAAATCTTCAAATAAAGTCATGTACAAATTTTCGAAAACATTGTGACGAACCGACCTGAGACCGGGCATTCGCACAACGCAAAGTGGTTTGGAGGAAATACCGACAGCGACATAGATGAACGTGAAGGGACTTCCTCAAATCTGACGGTGACAAAGCACTTGGGAGTTTCCCTCAGCTGCCAAGAACGAAAATTCGGGATTTACCTTGCACGTGTCCAAACGGACGAATCACGACGACTTTTCTAGACTCAGACCAATCAGACTGACAAGACTGGACACGTGACAAGAGGCAGGCATTCGCCGGTCCGCCTACGGCCGGAGACGTCTCGAGGGGCGACCGGCTGAGAAGGGGTGTCGACCTCACGCAGAGGCTTCCGACGGACGTGTCACGTGGCAACAGCAGCTCAACTACGATGTAACTTTTCGATGTCCGCGCGCATAGCGGACCTCTTCCATGTGCCAATAAATGTGCTTGTACTGCATTGCATGAAGTCATTTCAAAACCTGGTAAGCCCCTTTGCATTTCCCTAGGCAAGTATTCCTGCAAATAAACCCGCCCTGATTTGAGCTCGTCTCCAATCCCAGTGTGGGATGCGAACGCTGGCTCAAGCTGTCCGGTCAGAGTAGGTCGCCAGAGTAGCCGCTCACAGGTAGGTCGCCAAAAACGGCGGTCAATAGGCCAGCGGTTCCCGTGACGCCAGACAAATGTCGAAAATCATAATATGAGCAGTTTTCGCGTAATTTTGCGCGAAATGTAGACAGTTTAAAATTTTTTAAAAACGTGTTTTCCTCTAAAACGGCACCAATTTTTTTCTTTAAATTATCTCCTCGTGTGTATAAAGAGGGTAGAACATAAGGTGCTAGTTCCATTTACGGTGAACTCTGTATTTTCGAAAATTGCAAAAGTTAACATTTCAAAATTATAAATTGAAGATGGAGATTTTGTCTGTAGAGAAAATCTATTGTAAACAATCAGCTATTTAAAGAATATCATGTATAGTTTTTTTTGGAAATAAACAGTTTTCTAGTAATATTGCTTGAAATTAACACAAGTTATAAAAAACATTTTCTCAATAACAGCTCCATTTTTTCTTCACATTTTTTCCACGGATCGAAAAGAGGCTTAAAAGAATGAAGTGGGTCTCATTTTCGCTGAACTCTCTACATTTTTGAAAATTGAAAATTTGGAAATAATACAAGGAAATGAGTGCTGTTAAGCACCACTAGTTCGCTATCAGACACCACGAAAACGTTTTTCCGCCCAAAAGATTGACTCATTTTCTTGAAGTATTACGTAATATTATACATGCTACGAGCAGTAAACAAGAAATAAGTAAACAAGATTTTCACAAAATCGTTTCCAATGTTTACTTTCTCACACACCACACGATGTTATACGAAAGTTATATATTAAGGCCCAAAATGCAGATTTTCGGTAGAAAAAGTCACATTGATGGTCCCTGATACCGAAAAAGTGTTCTTGTTTGTTTTCATATGTAGTAAATCACTTCCTCCCTCGTGTTGTGTAGTCAGAACATACGTTTTGTGGGTCCTGTAACCAAAAAATTTGTTTATCGCGGAACGTCTGTCTGTTCGTCTGTGAACTCTAGAGGCTAAGCCGTAGGCAGGATTTGTACCAAAATTGATACAACTAGATCGGCTGATGTCAGACTGATGTCGCGGCCCTCTGAATTTGAAACGGATTTTTGGTTTTGAGAGGTATTTTACATGATGCCCTAACGACATCTTCAAATTTTGTAAAAAATAACTTCATTGTTTTCTTTTATTTTTTTCTCAGATGAGAGAACAGTTTAAAAAATTCTGCGGGCCAAATTTTTGTTGAATTCTCTTGAATTTTCGAAAATTGCAAAAGTTTAATTTTTTCGTGGTCTTCCTACAATTGCAGTATTGAATTTAGATATATTTTAATGTAATATATTTTTCAAAATTACATCTGCTTCCTGATACCTTTCCTTTCGAGTTTCTACTCAAGGGTTCTTAAAAGAAGTTTTTTCACATTTTCCCCATTTTTGATCTGATAATAGTGTAATTGAAATATGACTTTAAAACAATTGTAAAAGAGTAAAATATGGTCCTATATGAGAAATTTCTATTGCAAAATTTGGGGCCGTTTATGAGAAAATATTGTTTGAGCGTCTCTGAAAATCCATTTTCACAGAAAATACACAGGTTTTTTCACAAGGTTTTTGCCAAACTTCACCGAATATCTTTTCAAGCACTTGTAGTCACAAAAGCAATAATAGATTAAAAATGCTCGTATGTAAATATTTACAGACGTGAGAGGTATTTAAAAACTAACAATTGTGTATGTTTTTCAAAAACAAAAGAATACATCAACATGACGTTTTTGCCATGTAAGTATATGTAGAACTATCCGTACCAAAAGTTTCAAGAAAACAATTGGAGTCGTTTTTGAAAAAAATGTCGCTGGAATGTTTCTGAAAATGCGCAATTTTGAGCTCATTAAACAAATCTTTTGAGTTTTAGGAAACTTCATAAGAAATCATTAGAAAACACGTGTACTCACAATCTCAATAACGTATGATGAAAAATATTTACAATGTGAGAGATATTTCACATAATGACATTTGGATTTTTTTAAATACTCAAAAATAGCGTTTATGTCATATTATTTAGAGCATTTTACAGTAGGGTCATTCCATGCAAAAAGGGGATATTATGACTCCTACAAACTTGAAAATATTTTGGAATATTGTTGTCCATGATGCCTACATCGTCGAGGTACAATATTAAAAGTTTCTAACTGATGGTTCGGCAACAATACTCTTAAAATCTAAGACTTCTAAACACCCCTATATTCTTTAATTATTTTGCCCTCATTTAAACATTTCTACAAATTCAAAAAAATCGTGAGCATATTCAAGATATGTAGTACAATTATTCATTAGATATCAATTTTATATCGTGTAATTTTTGACATAAATCAATACAAAACTTCTTTAAAACGCAATTACTCACAAACAACCTTTTAAAGCTACGAAAATCTGCTATAATATTGTATTCAGGATGTTCTAGAAGGTATTTATAATGTATAATTACATTCTCATGACGGTATCCTGAAAGGGACATAAATTAACATAAATACTCACCTGAGCTGGAATGGGCAGTATGCAACCCGCCACAACTATGCAATGTTGCTGCGGCTTTGCACGCGTGGCGGCTGATGGACTACTCAAATACCTACAACTATAATATTGATGAGAGAGAATTTTTTTTCTTAATGATATCTGTTCCTTAAAGACAGATCTTAAACAAGTGCATTCAAGTTCAACTTTTCGAAAATGTGAGTAGTTTTCGTGTAATATTGCGGCAAATATAGGCAATTTATTTCTCACAAACCGCTCCAAGTCTTTTCTTGAAATGTTATCTTCATTTCTAATAAGGGGCGGAAATAAATATGGTTCCAATACCATTTTCAGCTAGTGTTACACATTTTCAGTAAAACTGCTCTTCAAAAAAAGAAACAAAAATGAAACTCCAAATTATCGGCCTATTTCTCTTCTGTCAGTTTTTAAAAACATATTAGAGAGGCTTTCTTACGTACGAATGGAATCCTTTCTCAGTAATCACGACACGCTTTCAGATTTCAAACGTGGATTGAGAAAATCAAAATCTACGGAAACAGCCATATATTCTTCTCTTAAAGATATCGCCTCAACATTATATCAAAATGAAGCACCTATTGGATTATTTTTAGAACTTTCAAACGCTTTTGACGTCATTGATTCACATTTTACTTTCAAAATTACCTTCATATGGAATCCGTGGCATTGCCCTAGATTGGTTATGTTCGTACCTTAAACAACGATCTCAGAGAGTAGAAATACATTACTGGAATGAGGGAACATTATGTACACATCTTTCCGACTCTTTGCCAATTGCACGTGGAGTTCCTCAGGGATCGATTTTAGGGCCTATTCTGTTCCTACTTTACGTAAACGATATGCCCTCGACGATTCGAAACGGAAGAACGGTTCTCTTTGCGGATGATAGATCATTCTTTGCAATAAAGAAACCGTAAATAGTACAATACCAGATGTTTCAAATTGGTTCCGAAATAAATTAATAGTAAACGAAAAGAAGACGGTTGTAATGCAGTTTTCTATTTCAAATAAACCATTATGTCCTCGGAGATGCTACCTGGCGGACCTCTTGCCAACTTACCTCGATGAGACGTGAAGGATATGACATAATGTTAATTGAGGGTACTGCGCTGTTCTTAATGGAGGATTACTCCCAAAGCGCTCAATACCCCCCAAGGGGCTTGGATACCCATTGCGTCAATGTAGGCGCAACCAATTGAACTAGTGGTGCTACAGAATGGCACTTGTTTCTCGTAGTCAAGTTTTCTAATTTCCTTGGTATGGACTGGTTCTGTACAGTCTTGCCTCTCCTTCTTACCTGCCGCCATCTATCGTCGACCAAAGTACATTTTTTGAAATTTTCTCAACTTTTCGGTTTTCAAATCGGTTTTCATTTGGTTTTCAAACGAAATATCATTTTAAGAATATTGAAGAAGGCTAACACCTTGTCCTAAATAGCAATTTTCATTGAAAAATTTGGAGCCGTTTTTAAGAAAATGGCATTAAGCGTTACTATAAATGCGAAATTTAGAGTTCTTTTCCAAGGAAATCTATTGAGTTTTCGAAAAACTTCATTTGAAGTAATTTAAAAAAACATCCACGTACAAATTCAATAATGTATACAAATCCATTAAAATATGCAAATTAACGGCGTGAGAGATATTTAAAAAAAATGTATTTGTGTAATTTTTGAAAAAATAACAACACCAAATTGAACTTTATGTCACATTAAACAGTGACATTACCTCTATCCGTTGGAAAAGTTTGAAGAAAAAAAATGGAGATTTTTTTGAGAATTATTAATGGATAACAAATTTCATTTGAAGGAAAAATCTTTCTTTTTATAGTTGTGGGAAGACGCCGAAAAATTCAAACTTTTGCAAACAATTAAATGCAATAGTTTTCATTAAAATATAATAGTGTGTTTTCCTTGCATCAAGTATTCTCTCGACTGATTATTGTTAAGCTGCCGAAATATCCGCACAAGTAGCTGGATCCATTGTACAGAGCAGAACTGAAGCACCACACAGTGTTGCACCGTGTGGCCAGTGTAGCACACGTGCGCTGTGTTGAACGTACGTCTCTCAAGTTGTCCTTTAGAATTATACTTCCTGCCGCGACAACATGAAAACGATAGTTTGAATAATTGTATTTACCACTGAATTCTAGAAGACGTGCACAGATAATGAAGTTACATTTATGTTCAGAAGCAAAACAAGGGGCCATCTCAGCATTTGCTCAATGGATCAGGGAAACTGGACGAAAAACCTGATCGAGATGGGGGTCATTGACCCAGAAGCTGCGATACAATACTTGTTACATATTGTTTAGAATTATACAGTACATAATACGTTAAATATCACTGTTATAATTAATGATAATTTCCTTTTGTTGCTCAGTACAATTTCTAATTGTATAGAAACAGTTATCCAGCAGAAACGATTTCACTTTGGATTTAAACTTTTCTATCGAATTTAATCGTTTAATGTCATCTGGCAAAGTTTTGTAAAATAATGTACATGTATTGTATGTGAATGTTTTGTAATGAGCTGTTGATACTGTCACCTGATGAATATGATTTCTACGTCGAGTGTTATAGTAATAGACATCGGCATTTTCTGAAAATATATTCCCGCCCTTAAGCAAGTCATTTTTGACAAAAACCATTGATTCTTAAATCAACAGACAAAGTAATGGTAAAATTCCTAGATTAATGAAGAGAGGCTTACAAGAATCACGTGGGTGGGATTTGGTTATTATTCGTACAATTGTTTTTTGTAATCTAAAAGTCTGGGAGCTATAAGATGTATTTTCCAAGAAAGCTATATCTCAGGCGGGAATGAACATTCGCGAAATATACACAACGAGGAGTATGAAGGCTGACCGAATTTGCAAGAATTCTGAACGCGTAGCATAGTGAGCATAATTTTTTGTTAAATTCATTTAAATGGACGTTCCTTTTGAGGTTTGACTGAATTGAGAGACCTAAAAATTTTGTTGCCTTAACATCACTCAATGGTACACCGTTCATTTTCAATGGGGCACAGAATGGTTCATTTGAAATGGAAAACTGCATTAAAACCGTTTTCTTTTCGTTTACTATTAATTTGTTATTTCGGAACCAATTTGAAACATCTGATGTTGTACTATTAACGGTTTCTTTATTGCAAAGGATGTTCGTATCATTCGCAAAGAGAACTGTTCTTCCGTTTCGAATCGTCGAGGGCATATCGTTTACGTAAAGTAGGAACAGAATAGGGCCTAAAATCGATCCTTGAGGAACTTCACGTCCTATGGGAAAAGAGTCGGAAAGGTGCGTACGTAATGTTACATCGTTCCTGTAAGGTATTTCCACCCTCTGAGATTGTTGTTTAAGGTACGAACGTAACCAATCTAGAGCAATACCACGGATTGCATATGAAGGTAATTTTGAAAGTAAAATGTCATGATCAATGCCGTCAAAAGCTTTTGAGAGATCTAAAAATAATCCAATAGGTGCCTCGTTTAGATCCAATGATGAGGTGACATCTTTAAGAAAAGAAAATATAGCTGTTTCCGTAGATTTTGATTTTCTAAATCCATGTTGGCAATCTGAAAGCGCGTTGTGTTTACTGAGAAAGAATTCCATTCGTCTCTCTAATATTTTTGAAAAAACTGATAGAAGAGAAAGGAGCCGATAATTTTGAATTTCATTTTTGTTGCCTTTTTTAATGAGCGGCTTAATTTTAGCTGTTTTGAAAATATCTGGAAATGTTCCGGTGCATAACGATGAATTAAATATGTGAGTTAACGGGTGTAGTATAATGGCATACGCACAGGTCTTTAACAAAGAATCCGGGAATTCATCTAAACCGGACGAATATTTATTTTTTAGTTAACCGATTATTTTGAGAATTTCATAGGAAGAAGTTTCGGAAACGAACATCGTGTCTAAAATTTTGAGGGGAATGTCTGTTATTGAATATTTTGGCTGAAGACCCTTAGTGAGATCAGCAGCCATTCTCGAAAAGTATTGGTTAAAAAGACTAGCCACTGGTGCCGGATCGTTCACATTTATTTCGTTATATTTTAAAATAACATTCTCTACAAGGTTTCTAGTTGATTTGGTCGTATTTTTTATTATATTCCACATTGCTTTTGTTTTGTTTTTTGAGTTCAAAACATCCTGTTCGTGTTTCATGATTTTACCTTGTCTTATGACTTTTCTTAACGATGATTTGTATTTTTTTAATGTAGATGAGGAAATCTTGAGATACGATATCTTTGAGATGACGTTTAGAAATGAAAGAAAAAATTCGCCTGTTTTATCCCTTGTGTTATCCAAAAATTGCTTTTCCCGGAAATATTTAATTTTTTTTGAAGACCGCTGCATCAAGTAATCAATGAATAATTTTATTTTACTTTTTGTAAACAATCTAGTCATACGTGTATTATTTATTGTGTCAGTGTTCGCATTTCTTATAATGGTAAGAATGTGTGCATCGTGGTCACTGTATCCTAAATCTTTTGTTTCAACTTCATATCGAGTAGTAGTTTTGTTAATTATAATTTAATCAATTGCCTTCATGAAATTTAGTGTGATCCGTGTAGGTACATTAATTGTAATGTCTAAATTGAAGGAATTAATTAAATCGAGAAAATTTTTTCCCAATCTCTCTCTCTCTTTCTCTCTCTCTCTCTCTCTCTCTCTCTCTCTCTCTCTCTCTCTCTCACACACACACACACACACATATAAGCAGCAATGGGATAGAAATAAGTTAACAACCATATTGGACGGATTTAATTTAAAGCACAAACTTCTTATTGAAGTGTATACAATAAAATATAAAACTATTGTGGCACATGGTGTGTAATAG
>BLKR01008993.1:0-227500 GCA_011170035.1 Teleogryllus occipitalis | reverse complement strand
AGGGAGTGGAAACGCCGCAGACGGTCCCCTCAACAGCGACATTACGGCGAGAGTAGCGCAAAGATCGATCCTGGGACCAGACTTATGGAACGTCTCCTATGACGACATACTTCAGATGGAAATGCCAGAAGACAATGCCCTGATATGGTACGCCGACGATATTGCAGCCGTCATCCAGGCACGTACGATTACAACTCCAGAGGAAGCTTAACTAGGTGATGAGACGCGTTCCAACATGGATGGTTGATCACGGGCTTGGTCTTGCTACGGAAAAGACAGAACTCGTCCTTTTGACAAGAGCAGATCCCGACGCTGATTCCCATGATTGTCGATTCCGAGGTAATCCGAACAAAGCCGTCCGTGAAAAAGCTTGGCCTCACATCTGACACCAAACTGACCTTCGGTGAACATATATAACAGCGGATAATGTTCCACAATTGACTGGAGCACTGAGCAAGCTGATGGCCAACGTCGGAGGACCGCGACCGAGCAAGCGGCGTCTACTCATCTCCGTGGCGCACTCCTTTATGCAGTGTGGATCGGAGATATGGGCAGACGTACTCGAATTATGTCATGCACCCACTCCGCCATCGACGGAAAGCACCACAGAAGATTCCATGAGAAATCTTCCGCCAGACACCGCCGCTCCTACAGCCATCCGCTGTTATCTGTTTACTAAATAATTCCACTGTAGAAACCTTCCGTAGGTTACTAATGAGTTGTGAGTCAATATTCTTTCCATTGAAGGAACCTTCCAATATACAATGTAAACATATCAAGTGTAATCACATTATCTCTAGTATACCGAAGGAACCTTCCAGATACATGTTGTAAACACATCCAAATGTAAACCATCATCTGTAAAATACCCTATATATACGCAAGGTTCAGAAGGGAAAGTGGCGCATAAGGTCACCAGACGTCTTACTGTTAACATCTTTCGGCCAAGACTTGGCCTGTACAGAGCTTTGAATCAGAATTAAAAGACGTTATACTTATTTGTGTGTTTTATGGAAGATCATCAGTCAATCCTTCCTGTGGTAGTGAACCTGAGGAAGCTACATTGCAGAATCAACATTATTCGCAACACTAGCAAATTTAACTCTCGCAAGGGAACACCACAGACAACGCTTGAGTGCGGTCCTGAGAATTACCTGCTCCTATAGAATTGTGTCTGAACCACCTTCACCACTATCCACCTTCCTGCTCAGGAAAGGAAACGCATCCCCCAGACGAAGACTCAACTGGGAAGCCGACGAGAGACGGCTTTGATATAATGCTTGCTAGCGAAGAAAGTTGGGGGCGAGATACCTACCTACGTGGAAAACGTACTCCACGCCAAGAAATTAAAAGAAATCCCAGGCCAATGATAACTTGAATGGGTAAAAAGAAGAGGCAATATGAAGAGAGAAGCCCCCGAGGGCAAACGACACGACGCCATTCCAAAGTAATGCAAAAGCGGTTCTGGAATGGTTCCCCCTTCTATGAAAAAAACGGTTCGTGATTTTAGTAGGTGAGAGTTCCATACAACTAAGGAGTGCGCACCCTCCCGAGTGTTCATTAGAATTTCCTTCATAAAAGCTAACATATTATTATTATTATTATTATTATTATTATTATTATTATTATTATTATTATTATTATTATTATTATTATTATTATATTTTTCTATACTTTTCTCAGTAAGCATTGAGAACCATTCATCTATTCATACGACTTAGGCTCTAGCAAATGCAACTGGTAATGACAGATCTGAGGAAAGACGGAGAAGAAATTCATCTTTGTCCGTCGTTCAAATTAAGAATTTTCGCACAATATGGCAAGTCTGTAGGATTGAAGCTTTTTGGATGGTTATGCAGATTCCTTTTGATAATCCTATTTTTGCAAGACCTGAAGCAAATCGTTCTGTCGCCACTCCTGTGGCTGAGATGATTATTGGCACTATTTCAACCTTACTCAGTTGCCAAACATGTTGGATTTCTGCTGCCAAATTCTGGTATTTTGAAATCTTCTCCGATTCTGTCTTATTCAGATTTTTTGTCAGTGGACAGCCTACATCTATGATTGTTGCATACTTTTGTATTTTATTGATCACTACTATGTCCGGGCGATTATAATCCACAGTTTTATCAGTGACAATAGGCCTATCCCAGTAGAGTGCTATTTCACTATTTTCTATAACCGGTGAAGGTGAATATTTGTAAAATGGTGGAGGGTTCTCAATTAGTCTATAATTTGATGCGAATTGTCTATGGATTATTTTGGCTACTTGATTGTGCCTCCCAAGATATGCAGTGTTGGCAAGAACTGGGCAACCTGCAATCACATGGTCGATGGTCTCATTTGGTTGATTACACATTCTACAGACGTCTTTTATACTGCTCTTCAGTATGTGTTTATCATAATTGCGTGTTTTTATTACCCCATCTTGAATTGCTATTATAAATCCTTCAGTTTCAGGAAATAAATATCCCATTTTCAATCACAGGAGAGAAGAGACTTTATCAACTGATGGGTTATTTAAGAGATTAGGATATTTTCCATGAAGTGTCTTGTTCTTCCGATCTGTCTGCATGTTACATATCTGGGAAACAATTTCAGTTTTGGTTTCAGTCTTCTGGAGATTTAGAGACGAATAGTTTGCATCTACAGCAACTACATTCTTCAGTAACACACTATCCGAGGCGTGAAAGTTCATTCGCATTTTCTTTTCTTGTGACCTGCACAGATTGAAGATATTAAGCAGGCCTCTACCTCCTTGGTTTCTGGGAAGATAAAGCCTTTCGACAGCGCTCTTGGGATGATGTATTCTGAATTTTGTGAGGGTGGTTCGAGTAATCGTATCCAGTTCCTGAAGGTCTGTGTCTGAATATTTCAGGATACCAAAGGAATATGTCAATACTGGGACAGCATAGGTGTTAATAGTACTTATTAGATTCCTTTAGTACAATTTTTTGTTCATCAACTTTGTGATTCTTGATTTGTACCTTTCCTTAAATATCGACTTCATATTTGTGTGGTTCACTCGTCTATTTTGTTGGATACCAAGGTATTTATAAGTGTCGTGGTACAAAAGCTGTCGAAAATCACAAGTTTCATCAGGTACTTCGACCAATTTACCATTTTTTAGGTGTATTTCGGCACATTTATCAAATCTAAAGGACATAGCAATGTCTTCACTAAATACCCGCGTCACATGTTTCAGCACTTTCAGGTGGTTTTGGCTCTCGGCAAACAGTTTAAGATCATCCATAAATAATAAATGGCTGATTCGGGAGGTAGGATCTCTCAGTCGGAGTCTGTACCCTAAACATTCCTTGTTTAGAAGCTGTGATAGGGGGTTTATAGCTAAACAAAACCATAGAGGACTCAATGAATCGCCTTGAAATATTCCTCGACGATTATCAATCTTAAATGTACAATTCTCCAAATTAATCTCCGTGCACCAGTTTTTCATTAAGGCAGCGAGCAGGTTTACAACATTTGTATTAATTTTATATGTTTTCAAAATGTGTATCAGCCATTCATGCGGTACGGAATCAAATGACTTTCTATAGTCGATGTAGCACATGCTCAAGTTTCGGCTTTTTACCTCAGCTTGTTTTATGATTACGCTGTCCACAGTCAACTGTTCTTTGCATCCAAAGGTACTCCTGATGCATCCTTTCTGTTCCATGCTGATGATATTGTTCTGATTACAATGCATGTATATCTTTTCGTGTAAAACTGATGTTAATAACTTATATAGTGCAGAGAGACATGTTACTGGCCTGTAATTTTTGGGATCTGATTTAGGAACACTTTTGGGTAGTAAGTAAGTAATACCTTGCGTTAAGAATTTTGGGCACTGATCAGGCTTCTGAAGTATCTCATTAAAACTATTTGAAATCAAGTTGTAGGGAGACAAAATGCTTCAACCAAAAGTTCTGAATTTTGTCAGATCCCGCTGATTTCCAATGTTGGCATTTCTTAAGATTTCCTTCAATATCTTCGGTGGTAATGTGGACTTCAGACATTTCTGGAATGTTGCCCATCTTTTCCTGAAGTTCAGAGAGCCATGATGCATCACGATTGTAGCTTGAAGGGTTGGTCCAGATTTCCTGCCAGTATAACTGGAATTTATAACTATCAACTTTCTCCTGGCTATCAGCTTTGTGTTCCAAGTTCCGATAGAATACTTTCTGGTTCCTCTCAAATAACATATTTTGTTGTTTCCGCTTTGAGCATTCATTGTATCTTCGCAATATAGCTCCCTTAGCTTTGAGCTTTTGTCTAGCTTCATCGTGGTACAGGGTTAGTTTTTGTCTTAACTCGGAGTCGTTGATGTTGATTTGCATTTTATGTAGGATTCTATTAATTTTATGCTTTACTCTTCTACTTTTGTTGTTTGAAAGAAATTCACGAATTATATTAATCTCTGTTCTCAGTTTAACAATACTTTCTTCCAGTCTAAATTGCCATGCAGGTTTTCTCGCTTCCTTTGTTTTGCTTGGTGGATTATTCTGAATGCGCTGTCCATTAAGATCGATTACAGCAACTGCAGCTGCATACAAGGCAGTATGAATATCTGTCAAGTTATATAATTGGTCAGCAACCTGAGGTATTACCTGATCAACTTGCTTAATAAGAATATTAGTTTGTTTGGTAAAGATCAATTTGGGGATTTTAGGCCTACCAAGAGGATCTGTCTCGAAACAGATAGAAATATCCTAAAAACTTTTCAGCGGTTTCCTTATTTATACTCAAAGCATTTGTCTCTATTGTCGTATCGTTATTATCACCAGTTTGATGGTCTTCTACAGCTGCCTGAAGTTCATTACCCACTTCCCTACGTATTTCATCAATTTCGATCTGGGTAAGATACTTTCGTTTCATTATTACGTTCTTACGATCGGCTAGGTTTTGTTCAGTCAAGTTGAATTCTGGGTAGGTTTTAGAAAATTCAGAGTGAAGTTTTTGTCTCCAACCCGGTAAGGGATCGTCTCTACATTCATTTATGAGCAGGTATGTGCGAATAACTTTTTTATTCATTTCTCTGCTCCATTTAATTCTATTGAATGTTTCATTTCTTCTGGAGGCATTCCTCTTGGTACGCAGTCCAGATGAAGTTGACGCATTCTCCTCACTGGAGTTGGAGTAGACATTGCCATTTTGATCGCTTACGTTGTCATCATCGGGCTGGGGTCCCGTGCCAGATACAGCCCTACTCCCTGGCACATCCGAGGCTTCATTCTGCACGAACTGCTCCATATCAAATGGGTAATGCATTTTATAGCTCTCTGCCAGCTACAGGAGAAACTAGGTACGAATAAGTGCGGGTAGGAAAATAGGATTGTTAGGGAGTGATGAAACGGAGGACGACAAGCTACTCGATCCACCTGCCGAGATCCGGGGGCGAGGGGGCAGATAAAGGTGCGACGGGAATGGATTACTAGGTAAAGGACAGCGGTCAGCTGCTCCGGTTAGTCGCCTCTTACGACAGGGGGAGATCCCTTGGTGCTATTCTACTAAAACCCCCGACACCACACGGGGTTTATTATTATTATTATTATTATTATTATTATTATTATTATTATTATTATTATTATTATTATTATTATCATCATCATTATTTATGTTTACACATTGCTGGTTCACAGGAAGACCTCGTTCTCAAATAACAGTGGGCTTTTCGCCAAGTGTGTTATTTGCTATTTATTTAAGAATCTGAATTTAGAAAAGTTCCGGACAATACGGCAAGTATTTAAAATGACAGACTTCTGCATTAATTTTAAATGCCATGGAGGGATATCAAGTTTTTGAAGGTTTTCTTTGACGTGTTTTTCTATAAGGCCATTACTGGAGATAATTAATGGTTATTATTATTATTATTATTATTATTGTTATTATTATTATTATTATTATTATTATTATTATTATTATTATTATTATTATTATTATTATTATTATTATTATTATTATTATTATTATTTTGCTGCCACCAGGGCCATCAAGTGGTGTTTCAATTGTTTTCAATGGTATCAAATGTTTCTTAGAACTTGCCAAGCAAAAGATATTGATATTGATATTTATCATTAAAAATGTTAACATTAAAATCTTTGGGGATACCAATGAATATTTTTAGCGCATGACTTGAATATTGAAATTCTACCATAAAAGTTTGTATTCAACACCGGAAACTGCAAAGATTTTTTAAATATAAAAATGTGCAAATTTATATTCATAAATAAATATATATATTTATTACAATTAATGTATTGGAAAATTAATAGTTAAATTATATTAAATTCTTGTTAACTTAGTGTTGAAAGTTCCTCTACTCCGTGAAAAATTACGAAAATGTTTGAGACTGTGTTTATGAACACGATTTTTTCCAAACGATTATTAAAGTTTAAGGTAGGTAATATTTCTCTCGATGATAATATTTAATAAATTTCTAAAATAAATATTTAAGAAGCTGACAGTTTATAAAATTGTACGGAAGGAGTCCCTTCTTATTGCACAGGGGCTCGAAATTCGTTGGCACTTTTTATAACCGTTGAAAGGATATATGGAACCAAATGTTTAATACATTTTATTTTATTATAAAGCAGCACCCTATCATCATCGTTAAGGTCATGATAATATTTACTTCAAACCTTTTTCAAAAAGAAAAGGTAGCGACTTGACGTGTGTTGATAAAGTAGTGCTTTTTTAAATCTAATTTGTCGACGAAATTCGCAGCCAGAAGCTAAATAAACCGAAAGAAAGGAAATATTATTGTAAATAATAAATGTCATAAGACACACGCTCCTCGGCAACCGCATAATACAGCCAAAAACTTAGTAAATCTCTGGGAATCGTTTACGCGCATAGCAGAGGTTTCTACCGAACACTTTCCCGCCAAAAGTTGACGTCATTCTGGACATCTCTATAGAGATCAGCGGACACAGGAAACAAACTTCCATCACCTGTCTCCAACTGAACCCATGAAATCCCCGATATCATCTTTCGCAACTTCCGATGCTAGTTTCGAAAAAAACGAAGTTGCTGCTCGTTACTCGTGGTAAAGTGTAACCTACCTCAACTCTTCATGTTTATCTCAATTTTCGTCTTCTCATCTAATTTATTATCATGTTTTCCTTTTTTTCTCTCTTAACTCTACGGAATGATGTCTATGAAATGGATCTGTACAAAACATCTCTCCAAAGCGCTCCAAAAAAAGGATGTTTGAAAATCAATTTAAGAGTGATTTTCTCGATGTTGGCATTCTCAACGTGTGTTGTTGACAACCTCTCTCACTACAGAGTACAGAGGCGACATCCATCGGACGCCGCGGCAAACATGAACAAATGTGATCTCATCCCTCCCGCCGGGCTCCCTGCCCGGCTCTGCTGGCGCTGCTGCTGGTAGAAAACGAAATCGTGTTGTACGTAATCGTCTGTGCCGACGATTGTGTGTGACGTACATGTGTGTTTTTCGTATATTTGTTTTTAATTACTGATGTTAATAAATTATAGTGTTTGAATAATAATGTTATTTGATTTTTGCAGTAGGTTTTAGGTGTCACTCTTCATTGTCGTGAAATAACTTCGGTGATAGTAGGAAGTCCCCTTGTCTTCCATAACCTCGGAGAATTGAAATTTAATACCGAAGTGAAATGTAGCAATAAATTGATATTTGTTGTAAATAGTACGCTACGACATGCTAATATGTTGCAAAACTCAGGTTTTGGAATATGACAAATGACGTTAGCATGAGCGAGAAAAAGGAAGATACAAAGGTTTGTGACTTCAGAGAAGGAAACGTACCAATATCTATTGCAATTAATGTCTACCCGTGTAAATTAATGTATCGTTTTATTTTCCGTTTCAAGTTTTGCAAACGGTAGGGGAACAATAAACTTCGCTCAATATTTTATCTGAATATAATCTCTTACCAAATGCTGAACACTTGCATTGTTGTACATTAGCAGTTTAGAGAACAACAATGCAGGCGTGCCACTCTTTGCAAGCGATTGCCAGTCAGTGAAAAACTTGAGGATTAATGACAATGTAATGTGATTTCTGTTGACTGTTGTTATGAATTATCAGAAACGTGTAAAAAAAAATCCAGTAATTGCATACTCTGCTGACGCTCATACTTCATTGTTTGGTATTATAGAAAAGTGTGTATATTGTGTTGATTCATTGTGCATTTCTTTCATTATGATATGGTGTTTATTTTTCTGAAATTCATTTTTGTATTCCAATTGGTGCATATAAGTTACCTGATTCATGTTCCATTACAGAATTCACTAAGAAATGGGAAACATTACCTAAATACAATTTAAACAAGTTATTTGTAAATATTGATTAAATGAAAATTAATATTGAAATGTGTTTCAGGTGGGGGTTGCTTGCCCACTATGTTTGAAGAGAGGGAAGCAATCCAAAGTTAAACTTTTTCAAATAAACTATTCAGAAGCACTGGTATCATGTGAGGATTCACAGGTACTATGATGAGAATAATTCAATGGACTGCTTGCAGATTTTGCTTCACATAGGTTATGTTCATTTATTTGTTTTCAGTTAATTTTATAACTTATTATTGAACAAATGTCTTTTATATTGTAAATTGTAGATGTACATTTGTTTTGTTACAACTTGTCTTATTTAGGGGAAACTTTTTAATGCAATTTCAAAAAGATTGTAGAATGAGGCTTGTGATTTAAAAAAATCTTTAAACACTAAAAAAAGTCCTCTCCTCAGATCTTTGTCATCAATTTCTTATAAGATGCTGTTATTACTGTCTGTTTGTTGAATGTTTTGCTATTCCATTAAAATGTAATGATATAAACTTGTAAAAATAACTACTTATTCACTTGTTAAGTTTTATCAAGACCAATTATTCACTAGTTTAATTTTATGTTTCGTTCCAATTTTTTTATGAAGTAACTGAAAATACAATTATTTCCTTTCACTTAGAAGTAGTGCATGAATCAAAGTAGAACGTGTACCTACTTGACAAAAATATTTTAAATCTAAATGTGTAACCTGCAAATACATTATCATATTATGGTTGAATGTTACAATAAAAATAAGTTCAAAATCTTATTAATGTTTTGATATCAAACTAAGTTAACATAAATTGACTTTATTGTGCTATTGCTTGGAAGAATATTGGCTTTTCTGAAACATTTTCCATTTCATTTCTAAAATGTTATAAATAGCAATTTATGTTAAAATAAATTAGATTTTAAGTTTTGTAGAAAATGGGACATTGTTAACCAAAAACAGATATGATAAGATTTTGGTTAGGAAATGATTAGGAATTTATTTTTGTTACAGTGTCCATTTCCTCTGCTAGAGGGTCATTTGACTAACATTGTTAGGAGAGATTTTAGGGGCATGAAAGCGGAAGTACCTGTACCAAATATATCTGCAGCAGATTCACTTTCAGGTATATTTCTCAACTGTATATGTTTAATAATTTTAGCATTAAATAAACTATTTAGAAGATGAGTTTATCAGAAACAATGTAATTTTTTTAAATTTTCAGATAATTCTGTTTGTGGCAGTGAAAATTCTAGTCAGATGAAATCAGCTAGTATTATTGAAAATGTGGATGAATCTAGAAGAGTTTCACATTCAGATGTGTCAGCTACTACCAACTCCACTGCTGTGATAAATACTTCATCTTCAAGTTCTGAAGTATTAACTAATGTTAATAAATTTGATAAATTTGAATTTACAGCCACAGTTCCTGCACAAAAGGAAATAAGGAAGAAACCGAAGAAAAAGTATTATGTTGGATGTAGAAAAAGGAAAAGCTACAAGAAACCAAACTCCAGAACCCAAAATGTTGGTATTGAATCAGAATCATAATGTAATGATGTCTCTCCAAAAAACATGTGTAAATCAAAAAAATAATGTAAACGAATCTTGGTTTGTAAGCTTTCTTTCAGAACCATAATATATTTGTTTTGTTTTTTTTGTTGTTTGTTTGCATTGGTGTTGATATATCAAGTTTCCTGTTCCCTGAAATATTAAATCTGTTAAGCAAATGTAAAATAATTGTATTAATCAATGTGTAGTATTTGTATAGAAGGAATTAGTATCCTTCCTGAAATTGTGGTGTTTCAGAAGGAAACCCAATGGTCTTGCATTTACTTTGAGATGCTTTTTAGTTTTAATAAAATGTTCTGAAAGAAAGCTGAAAATATTTTTAATATTAAAAGGAAGATAAGTTTACAATAAAGCTGTCCTATTAAATTAAATTTTATTTTCTCTGTGGACCCAATATTCCACAATTTCTATTTTCATCCTCATTTCCTGATCCTTTTCCCAAGAATTTCAAGAATATTATTTAGGTTGATAATATACAATGACCCTATGGTAAACAATGAATGGATGACTTGTGCAATTTATTCTTATTTTTCTTCAAGTTTGTTTATATATTGCCTGAAAATCTTTGCTTGAGTGCTGGTGTAATGTAGTCCAAACCATAATGTAAAACCTGAATTTTCATTACAGCAATTGGCAAGTTACATCCTTCCTTTCCGCAATCCCAGTTAGATGACTTAATATTAATAATTATTAAAAGTATAGACACATAGTATTAAATATTATTAAAAGTTTTGATACCTGCTAACTGCTCAGTGGCATGGTCGGTTTTTCATATTATACAAGAATTGGTTATTGCGTAACTAATTCAGGGGAATATCAAAATTTTCCAAGAGGGAAGAAAACCTGTTCCTTATGAAGTTAGGCATTAAAATGAAATATTCTGAGCATACTCCATTATTTTGATTTATTTTGTGTAGGATAAAAAATCTCCCATGTTCTTTTTTATTTTGGATATTTACAACATGCATCTTTGAAGAAAATGTTTTCCTTTTCAATAATTGCTGCTGTAAACAGTTGTCTTTGTTTAAAAATGCAGTGGCCACAAGTTCTGGTATTTTCCATTAGTTAAGGTTAACCACATGGATCTGAAAATTGTGAAGTTTTAATCTGTAGATTCCTGAAGTTCCTCATTGTTTTAGAGGTTCAATTTGGGAAAATTAGGAAGGTCAATAGAATGTACATGTGTAGATGTCATTAGCAAACAGAATTGTTGATGGTTCCTAGGTTTATGTTTGGAAGAGGTAATTTAAGATTTTTTCTCTAAATGTCTCTTACTATTCCCAGTTTTTTATACAAAATGGTAAATAACGAAAGTAGTAGCATAATTATGAATTCTAAAGTAAAAATCCTATAAAACTAATTTTTTTTCTAATTCTGC
Organism: Teleogryllus occipitalis; assembly: GCA_011170035.1. Lineage (NCBI taxonomy): Eukaryota > Metazoa > Arthropoda > Insecta > Orthoptera > Gryllidae > Teleogryllus > Teleogryllus occipitalis. The sequence continues at coordinate 216,256 of BLKR01008993.1, read as the reverse complement.
CACAATTAAAATATTGTAGCATTTATATTTTTTTTCGAATTCCATTTAAGGACCATAACTTGACTTATTTTATCTACTAATAATTAAGAATTATTAGGAAAGTTTCAAATGAAGATGAAATATAATAAAAGATGGGAAAAGCAATTAAACACAATGTTATCAAAAGTTTAAACACAGATTGTGATTAATAAATGATGTAACTGATGTGTAGAAAAGATTAATAAAATAATACAAATTAATTGAAATTATGTAATTATTAAAAAAGGATTTCAGAGGAAGATACATTCAGGTTGTGAGTTGCGTGAATTATGTTAAAAAAATAATGGAAAGTTACCAAAAAACATTTTTAATGTGCATACATTGTATCCTTGTAAAGTTGAAATTGTTTATGTATAATTGAATAGTGAAATATATCAAGATCAATTTATTGATACATGCTTGAAGAATCAGAGACAACATAATTTTCTAACATGTCATCACCAAAAAAATGTGTTCGTGCATTCATCCATTTAACAAACACAAATGGAATTAAGAGGAAGAGAGAATAGTAAAGGATTGGTCAATTGTTCATTAGATATTTGAAAAAGATTTAGGTAAAGATCAGTGAAACATGGAGAAATTGCAGAAGTGGTTCTGCAAACGAAATTGTGTATTCCTAATTAAATTTCTTGCATTAAAATGCTCAAGAAGATCATATCACATCATTTCAATTTTATGTCATCAGTATGAACTTCAACACTTTCTAGGATGATGATGAAAAGTATAAAAACTTGATTTATACTCGAGTCCTAACTAATACAAATGAATGTTTGATTGCGATAAGATAAAGAGCCTCTAAGAAAGAAAAACATTGACAAAAGAAGAATTACAAGAATACTGTCAATGTGAAAACAACTGATGACTCTTCAAAAATACCTTCATTCTAGAAAATGTGAACTGTGCAAGAAAACTGGTATATTTTACTAATAAAATCAATTCAAAAACTGAATAACCCCGTCAAAATTAAAATTGTGTAGACATTTTTAGAAATTAAGAGAGCCAATAAATTTTATATTAATAATGATTGATAGGAATCTGTTAAAAAACAGTAAAATAATATTTAAGAATCGAGAAGTTTTTCAAATATATTAAATAAATAAATGAAATTTATTTGACAAAAGAACCTTGAAATACATTGTTCAACTTGAATGAAAAATTATGACAATTTAGGAAGTTGAATTTTGAAGTAAAAGATGCAAAATAATTCTATTTACAATTCTTAACACAAGATTTAAAATAAGTGATTCTTCTTCAATATTTTTAATTTCAAAATTTAACTCCAATGTTTCATAATTATTAGCAGTCTACTTGTAGAAGCAGAAATAAAGCAAAACAAAAATATTATTGTAATGAAAGTACTTGTGAAGAGGTAACAACCTTTATATTTTTCCTCTAATGTCTTTCTATTCATTTGATTGCGTTAATTTACCCACATTCAAAAACAAAGGTGTGAACTGTCTTTCTAGAATGAAAAAACTCTACTACGGTTTAACTTTGTAGTTTTCAATTATAATAGAATCTAGTTTACTAGTTTCCAAAAAAAAAAAAATACCGCTTTTGTATGATTCTGTTTTTAATATAAATTACATAATCATCAACTGCATTCAATCAAATCAAGCATTTAAAAAATAACTAAAAATAAATGGATTCTTTAAAGAGTATGCTTTGGGATAGTCTTTTTAATCTGCTTTCTTTGTGGTATCAGTAAATACATTTTTTATAAAATCAAACATTTTAACTATACAATTTAAAAGTTTTAAAATAGCAAATTGGAGCTTCTTGAGCTATTCTTTGTCTTGCACAACATTCTGAGTAGAAAGTTAAGTTCACTATCAAATGCAAGAATTATCACGAGGGAATGTATATATCAGAGATCATTGCGCCTCTGCCTGGAACTAAAGGGATGAAAAGATTCCGATGAGCATAGGGCCTGGCCTAAGGGAAAAGGCACTAGTATTTGCAGAGAAATTTTTTTAAAAATATGAGCATACTAAAAAACTAGTGTTAATGTAGCAAATAAACAATTGTCTGAGCCACTATTCATTTAGACAGATTTACTTATTTTATGCCCTGGCTACCCTAAAAACACTGTGTCTAAGGCTTAAAGCAAACTAAATCTGGACTTCGATGGACACTGAGACCTAAGCAACTCAAGTGACAAAACTTTTACTAGAATCAAATTACAAGAAAATTAAGAAATGTATGTAAGGTAATGCACATTGCAACATGTGCACTTAACTAATGATTTTTAGGGCACTGTTGTGATCCCTCTCTGAAGTTGGCCTTCTCATGTAGACTTCTGATGACCATGAAATTAACTTGATTTTTTTTACAGCTTTGTGTTTGCAAATTCAGATACTTTATGCTATAAAGCTTAAAATGTTTTGGTACTTTTTTAAACAAATTTTCTCTACATTTTAATAGTATTAATTGGATGTGTTTCAGATGGGTGTGTCTTGCCCTCTATGTTTGAAGAGAGGAAGGCAGTCAGAAATTAAACTTTTCCAGAGAAACATAGAAGCACTGATATTATGTGCAAATGATCAGGTACAATAAATTAAATAATTATTCAAATATACATTTTAATTTTGATCTAGGAAGATTCAGATAACTTGTTACTATTTTGTTTGTTTTCTAACTTGTATTCTGTAAAAGATATGCTTTTACTGAATTTTCTTTATACCTGGTGAGGGTTAAAACAAAATTACTTAAAAGATTTGTATTACTGTTTCAATAAATCCAATTATAAATGTTTTAAACATAGGGCTTAGATTTATTATGTCCTGATTTATGCTTCTAAGCATAGATAAATCCTCAAAGCTGAACAAGAAAAAAGTTATATCCAATCAACATTGGTATTATAATGTTAAAATACAAATATCAGATGCAATGAAATGTTTACTAACTGATATCCTTAGTTAATTTGAATTTTGTTGTTTACATCTATTATCATAAATTCCAAAATTTTCTGACAACTGGCTTTACTTCACAGTTGAGTAATAATTGCTAAAAATAAACTTGCATTCTTTTTTATGATCTGTATAATGTAATGAGTTTGATCTAGAACTTCCATCGTTACAATGTATTTTGAGTATGTGATATCCTGTAATTTTTAAATATAAGAATTATTTTAATATGAAGATTGTCGTTGAAATAACTGAGTGTAATACAAATTATTGTATAATACAATAATAGTATTTGTGGTGTTAACTACTCTTAATATGTTTTGTTTGAAATGAAAAGTTTGTAATGAATGTTTCAGTGCAACTTTCCGGTACTTAAAGTGTATTTGACGAACATTAATATGTCAGAACATTACAAAGCATCTGCACCAAATATGTCTCGAGAGGATTCTGCTTCAGGTAACTTTACAATAATTATTGTAAAATAATACTGATAGCTTTATTTTAGAAATATTACAAAGATCAGGGCCTCTAACAAGGAATAAAGCAAGACACAAAAGAAATTATACTCTTCTTCAAATTTTGATTTTCAGATTATCAGATTTACAAAAGTGCAAGAATTGGTCAGATACAGTCTATCTTCAAAGAAGAGGTCAGACCTCAAAATGGTAATACAATCAATGATTTAAGCACAAACTTGGTATCAACAATAGAACTTTCAGAATCGAGCTCTGAAGACACTATAAGTGAATTGGATTATACATAATCAATTTCTTCACGATATGATGAAACTAACATTTTTATGATGACAATGATGAAGAAAGTAGCAATGAGCATTTTTTATTCTCCTGGAAAGAAATAAGTATTATGTAAATGACCATTCTTGAATCCAAAGTGTAAGAATTGAATAAAAAATATATATGGTATTATGTGTTTGAAAGTCAGAGGAATACTAGCTAGTAAGAGTGGTATTTTTTAAAGAAAATGCCAAACATCCCTCCTAACTGAACAAGACACAAATAATCTTGCATTTATTTGTATTCAAATGTTAAAATATTTTTGAAAATAAATGTTCGTAACAATGTCAATGTGTTTAATTCATTTTCCAAACATAAATATTTTAGTATGGCCCGGAAGAACTAAAGTCATTATCATTTTATTATTCTCATTCTTATAATTTGTAAATCTATTTACTTTTAAAAGTACTACTTCACCTCATAGCTTGTTCTAGGTTTCACAATATCCACTTAATGTCAAAATTAGACGCCTTTGAGGGTGCTATGATTTAGGAGCACCAAAGAAATAAAGAATTCTTTTATCTTATCCAATTACCTTTATAGACTTGGGTTTGGAGTAAATTAAACAATTCATTATTATATCTGATGAAATAATGGTTGCCTTGCAACAGCAGCTAAGAAGTATGGTGCACACAGAAATATTACTTTTCATAAATGAAGAAATGTACCTACATAAATACACATCAGTGTTGAATAATTATTCTTTTCTTCTTCTTTCCTTCTTTTTCTCTTGATCGTCTTCTTCTTCGTCTTAAACTCAAAGTAACACTGTACTTGTACTTACTCTCTCAGCAAAATATGTTAACAGACCATTACATACATTATGAATTGTCTTTTCCCATCTGCACTCCTTAAAAAGCATATATTGTATATAACTTTCTTGGGATAGTTAAAAAGATGATCAGACAAGACAAAACATATATTGCATAAGGATAAAAGACCATTATGTACTCATTAGTAATTATACTGCAGTTTTTACTTTGCTGCATCTAACATTTCATCAGCTGTTACGTGCCATCCAATTGGGATCTTAAACATCACTACAGTGAAGTCACTATGTTCGTGTTCAATCCTCTGATTGGATGACACCGAAACAGCTGATTTACTTCACACGCAGCTTAATAAAAATCACAGTACATCATAGGTGTACACACGAGGAAGGGGGCATAGCCCTCCCTGAAAATTTCTAATTGAACCCCATAGCACTACGTAGTACATTTTATTTTTGTAAATATTATCAGTTCCTAATTTTCCCATTTTTTAAACTGATACTTTGAGGAATTGGTACACAACATTTCAGAAAGAAATTCTCCAAACAACCTAGCAGCCCTGTAAATAGTTCAATATAATAACTCTTTTTTCTTAATTGTATCATTGAATTTCAAATTTTATTTGGACTGTGTCCCTAAAGTGTTACTGGCATAACATTTCATTGGCTTCTTTGTTTTACTTATCTTATTGCTTTTAATTGACTATGTGTGTTGGTTTTTATATAATTTTTATTTGATGTGTGTGTGTCATCTAATGCTGTTTTTAAGTAAAAGTGTGTGCCATGCAACTGTAATTTCAACAATTTGCAGCACTTGAAAATGGGTCACAAACAACTTGAAAAATTGTGTTGTAATTTTTAATTGAAACAATAAATACCCACTAACAACTTGTCAATTAACCACTCAAGACCTAACGATTTAATTTTTTTCTTCATCAACAAAAATATATCATATGTAAATAAAAAAAGTTAATGGAAAAGGGGAACCCCCCTCTTGTTTTAGGCTACACCTGCTCTTAGTAATTATTGACTCTTGCTAGTGCACTTGAGAATAAACAACTAACTTACATTCAGCTTACAAGTAATGTACAATAAACAATTAGTTTAAATACAAAGAGGTTCATTCATCGTCTATCAGAAGAAACATGGTCTGAAGTCATGAACGAGATAAAAATAGATAATATCTTCATAGTTTTTTCCAACAAGGCTTCCACTTTAATCCTTCCCAATTAAGGTAAAAAAGTAAATTCATGTTGTAAATTAAATAACTGGATACCGAAAGGCACACACATTTCTTGCAAGAGAAGGAGAAATCTGTGTATTTGGCATTTTAGGTCAATTGTTCAACAATGGTGTCCCTAGTGCCTGGGCCTAGTTAATTCCCACACGTGTGTGTGTGTGTGTGTAAGAGAGAGACATATGATGAACATCATGTATTCCATTCCCCGAAACTAGCAAACTTTGCCTGCCTGAGTTTTTCTTCGTCACCCAGCTATGAAACTGAGACGATGTTAGTGGAAAGCTACAACTTCATTTTTGTCCCAACTGGGAATTGAACCTGGGCTCGCACCACAGGAAGCAAGTTCGTTGCCCATGATCCACTGTAGGGCTATAAAAGAAATTACACATTCTCAAAAACAGTTTCCAGAAAACACTGCACTTTCAAAGTGCACTATATACAGAATAATTCTCAAGAAAGTTATAAGCCTTGCAAAGAAACTTGAAACTGCTCAATACATTTCTGAATCAAACAAAAAAATGAAGGCCATGTGGAATGATAAGCAAACAACCAGTGCACAGCAAATTATGGACAAAATCTTTGAAATAATTGATAATAAATAAATTGCCAACATCTTCGACAATCATTTTTCACTTTATCCTTCTTGCATGAACAGATATGAAATTACACCAGATGAGATTCACCAATAAACTATCAAATAAATCTTCATCAGGAAAAGATAACATTCTGGATTTTATTTTTTAAAAAAATTGCATTCCACATATCGAAACCACTTATTTAAATATACAACTGTTCACTATCACAAGCCATCTTCCATGACATTTTTAAAATAGCTCTTATTATTCCCTGCAATCTTCACATTTTTAAATAAAATACTAAGAGTTCTAGAGAACAAAGAATTCCCAATGGGACTATTTATAGATCATTCAAAAGCATTTGATTTGCTAGATCATGAAATTCTTTGTTTGAAACTAGAATCTTAAGGAATTCGGCATCTAGCTCATTGTTAGATCAAATTGAACCTCACAAATCATAAGCAGATTGTAGAAATGTGTTTTAACAATGGCAAAATATTAGAGCGCCATGAATCAGAACCCAAATGATGTTTATAATACTTGGATAACACAAATTTTTATAACATGAACTCTGATAATTTTGGTCCCTTGGAATTCGTGTTAATGAGGGGTTACTGCATTTTAGGTATTTACTGTATTTTTTATAAACAACTAAGGTCATTAGCAACCACTATTAATTTACATATCAATAACAGTTATAGTACCTTATAACAATCATAATTATTAAATATAAAATTATACACCAGAGATACATTTATAAATTATAACAAACAGAAATATTAAGTATAATCATTTAGATCATTTTATCAAGACAAGCAATATTAAGATTTGATTTGATTTGCAACCTTCAATTCAATTAAATATTTCATATATATATATCGTTTTTGATGCCAAGAAAGTTTCTTAGGTTTTGGAAACTTTAGGATTCAAGGATGATTAAGCATTCAATGTGAGATTCAATTTATTCTTTGTGACCCTCTGGTTATTGTGAAATGTTGATAACATTCCTCCACATTTTGGACAGGTGTCTGGGTCGTTTTTTTTTATTAGATGGGAGTGGATGAGGGAAGAATATTTAATTCTTAATCGTGTAATAATTTATTAATTTCATAATAACATAATTTATTTTTTTCTTCTTAATTTAATGTTTGGGATATTTGAGTCTGTTACAGACTTTCATACAATGTGGAGTAAGTTTTGAGATCACCAGTTGAAGCTTTCTGCTGGTGATCTCATACCTTAATAATACACTTTTTTAAAGTTCTTAGAAAGTCCTTTAAAGAACCATATACGTGCTGGTCAACGTTCAATAAATAGGTTGGGTTGTTTGCAGTTGTCAGCTTTTTCATTTCCAGTAATTCCCTTTTGGCCATGACAGTATAATGCTAAAACCTGTTTTTTCTTTGTTTTAAAGAAGATTTTGGATATTTAGAATGATTGGATTATGAGAGAATTTATTTAGGATAGCTCTGGGGGTTGACATGGAAAATGGCAATGTGGGTTTTTGTCTACATTTTGGGTGCTGAATTCAATGGCTTTGTTGATAGCCCAGGCCTCACAGAAAAAAATAGTGAGGAGATCTGGAGGATGGCATGATATATTATTTGAGGATGTTGTAGAAACTGCAGCACTTCCACATTTTCTGTTGTATTTTGATTCATCAATAAACCATTTTCAATACTTTTTGTATTTCTCATTAATATAAACATTCAGTATCTCCAATCATTTTGAGGAAGACAAAATATCATATAAAAATAAAAGTGCCATTACTAAGAAAGAAATTACAAAGATAAAATGGGAAAGTTGGAATAGGTATATAAACGAGATTGAATATGACTGTCATGAATCACAGGACACTGCCTATAAAATAATGAAATATCTAAACTTGACAGAGAGAGATACATTAAAAATTAACAACATCTCCGAGAAAGAATGGTTTACATACTATCAGTCTCTGTGGACAAATACAGAGACTCCTGAAAACCCCTTATCAGAAACAATAGAAGTGGACTCCATTGAACTTGACAAACTAAACAACATACTTAAAACATATCTATTTATCCATCTATTTGGTCTGTTTTATACAATTAAAGGAATAAAGAATAGCTTTACTTTCCACTCAAATAAATTTATTTTTTAAAATACAATAAATTAACTAAAATATTCAATAGAAACAATATTTGAGCACTGTGATCATGTATCTCATTTAATGTTTATAACATTAAATGATTAATGATTAACAGTTATTCTCATTGAATGTTAATTACATTTTCTAATTCATTTTTTGAAAATAACTCTTTTTAGATTTCCTTGTGTGAAAAGTGTTTTTTTCATCTCTTGTCAGTGACCAGCAATAGTCTGCTAACATACTCACATTTCACCTTCCCTGATAATGCTGTTCCATCTCCTTGATGTCTTGGTGAAATCTTTCATCCTGATCCTCACTGACACAAAGATTTTGTGCTTGTTTTTTGGTTTGTGTCATTGTGTCTTCAAATATGGTATCTTTTTCCAACTTCCCAATCTGTGGTCCAACAAATATTCCCCCTTTAATATTTGCATCAGATATTCCTGAAAATGTCTTGCATATATATTTGTAATAGTTACCATCCTTGTTTAAAGACTTAACAAATTGTTTCACTAGTTCCAATTTTATATGTAAAGGAGGAAGGATTACATTTTTTAGGGGGTTCACAAGACTATAGTATATTTTTAGTATATTATTATAGTATACTTTTAGTTCCTGGAACAAGATTCTCTCTCTCTGTTTCCAATCTTGTCCAGTGGTCAGATCATGCTCTTCTGCCCCATTCACATAAGAAACATGGCATCTTTGTGTACCCAGACTGTTGACCAAGAAGCATGCCGATTACTTTAAGATATCCACACACTTGCCACTTATGCTCTTTGTATTTTACTCTGCAATTGGAACTGACGAATATTTGTTCCCATTATATAAGAGAACAGCTTTCATACTCACTTCTGAGGAGTCTATAAAAAGCCTCCAATCACTTGTAATGTATTTTTTAGCTCCCAAAGAATTCACTAAACCAAGAATATCAGGCAGTATGTAATATTCTCTTCTTGACAGAAGTATGGGCCAAATTCCTCTTCACGGTGTCTATATCATGCAAATGATGTTCCTGGAGCTAGGACTTTTTTCTTTTAGTCTTAATCCCAAAATTTGAGCAGCAGTCTCAGAAAGACCTAAATCCCTAATCAAATCATTAAGTTCATTTTGTGTGAACTGTGGAGACTGCTTAACATCCTCTTCTTGAACTGGATCTGAATCACTGCAATTGTCTTCAGAGTTTATTTCAGGGTCTGAAGACGATTCGTTTCCAAATGTTTCTGATGGAGAAGGCCCAGGAAAACCTGGTTGATGAGCGATGGGCCTTTCTGCTTACAAGAGATTTGGATATTTCTTGGAATATTTTTCAGGTTTTTTGAATTGCAGCCTGCAATTTCACATAAACAAAAATAACAATCATCTAAATGATTTCAAGGCAGATGCCAAGTCATTGGAAGAGCAAAAGGCGTGCTCATTTTCTTCCCTTTTAAAATTTCCTTACTTGTTCAACACAAGTATGACACTTTTTTGGGAGCCCATTTTTTGTCCAGATCCCCTAGTTCCATACCAAAGTTGGCATGGTATGTCTTTTTAACAAAGATTTTGATGTTCCATCTTCCTTTTCTTGCCACAAAACTCTCACAAATGTGACAAAATATATCAGATTTATTTTTACAGTTTTTGGAAGGCACATTATTTCAAAAGATACACATCGAGCAAATGAAGTGTCCACTCAGGAATGTAACTGCTCACTAATTGAAAACTGATAGTAGACTCAACATGAATCGATGAAAATGTCATAGTATTGTTGCGTACTACAGTATTGCCCAACGTAACAATTTCAACAACGAATTTCATCATATGGTACTGGAGGAACAGTGTGGTTTTAGGAAAGGTCACTCATGTACCGACTGCATATTTGTAGTGGAACAACTAATACAGAAAAGACGAGTATTTAATTTACTGACATATATACTATTTATAGACTATGTAAAAGTCTTCAACAAAGTGTCGCAAAGGAACTCTGGGAGGTAATGCACAAAAGAGGATTCCCAGCCCACCTAATAGGAGCAATACAAAGTCTCTTCTTCAACTCTAAAATATACGTTGATAAAGAATTTTAAGGAAGTAATAAATTTATAGAAATAAATCAAGGAGTTGAAAAAGGGTGCCCACAATTGTCTGACAAAGGCAAAGGCAATTGAAAACACCTTTTAAAATAAATGACAAATCTCTAAATATCATATTGTGTGCAGACAACCAATTTACTTTTAGTAGCTCAAAAGATGAATTACAAATTTATTTATTTATTCCTTTATTTACGCCAATCGGCTTTGTACAAATAAGTAACATTTCATATATCAAATTGTAAAGCTACAACTAATTTACATTATTTAATATACGCAAAAATACTCAACAAAGAAATCAAAAACAAAAATTATAAACTATAAGTAAATTACAATACGTCATTGTTAAACAAAAATGACCGAAGTATATAAACAAATTATAATACATTATTGTTTCGGAAGTATAATGTTTTTAATCTTTGACAAGAATGATGATAAAGATCCTCCAAAAAAATTTATGTCTGAACAATATTCATTAACCAGATTTGCTATTCTGTTTTTTGGACCATGATATACATAATTTTTAGAAGTCTTCACAGTATCAAGTACTCTATGGGATCGCAGACCAAGCCTTGGATAGACGAATCCAAATTGTTCAAGCATCTCTGGACAATCAATTTGACAATTAATAATTTTATAAAAATATGTGAGGTCCGTAATTTGTCTACACTTTGAAAGGTTGTCAATTTTAAATTGATCATAAACTTCATCGATGTTCATGTTGTAACCTCTGATATTCATGTAATACTTGATATATTTACAAAATTTCTTCTGAATATTTTCAATTCCTTCGATAAGAGTATCCGTGTATGGTGACCAGATAGTTGAACAGTATTCAAATATTGGACGAATCAGGGTGAAATATAAATTAATTAATGTATGTACATTATTGAATTCCTTACCAGATCTGAGTATGAATCCCATTGTTCTGGATGCCTTAGATATTATTTTGTCTACATGGTTTGAGAAATTAAGTTTGTTATCAATAATAACGCCTAAGTCCTAAGTACGGATACGACTTCCTGGAGATGATGACCAGTAAGGTGGTATACTGCAGGTTGTTGTTGAGAAGAGCGAGATAAGGACATCACCACACATTTATCAACATTCAGTTTTAATTTATTCCTCAAACACCAACTGCTGAGCTCATCAAGATCTTGCTGTAGAATGTGGATATCATCAATTGCAGCACACAAACTAAATGAACCATTAACCAAATATAATATGCAAATCTCCACTAGGAAAACAAAATCAATGGGCTTCAAAGGAACAAATCACATTAGATGTAAAATTGTGATTAATAATGAACCAATAGAACAGACCAACAATTTTTACCTGTTTAGGCTTCAATGTGTCTTACTGCCAGAAAAATGACTTAAGCCGGAAATTAAATAGATTTTATAACATGTGTGGGACAGTGAGAACATCGAAAAACAAGACTTTAGAAACCATGTAACTTCAATTCTACAAAGCAATGGCAGTACCCATGCTAATTTATGAATGCGAAAACTGGACAATAAATAGAACAGACAGAAGGAAAATAGAAAACGCTGAAATGAAATTCTTATGTTCAGTAGCAGGCTACTATATCTTAGATAGACAATATAATGATGACATCAGAACCGAACTGAATATATTCAATCTAACCCAGATAGAACTATCTAATGGACAGAATTCAATCATTAAGGAGTAACTGGTATGATCATATTCAATGCATGCATGTCTCCAAACAGAATTCCCATAATAATGTACCAGTATAATTCTAAAGGAAGAAATGTTGAGCGCCCTTTAACAAGATGGAAAGACTCATTCTCTTGATGTGGAAACAGGCCTTAAGGCCTAAATCCATAAAGCAGAAGCAGAAGATCAGGGAATGTGGTGTCAGTATTGGAATTGAGGAATATTGGCATAATTCCAGATCTATGTTCAGAGTGAAGGGTTCCCATGGAGAACCGGGTAAAGATGTTTGAGGTTGCGAAGGATTCCCATGGAGAACCGGAGGAGATGGTTTTTCAATATCAAAATCTTTTTCATAGTAAAGATGTCTTTCTCAAAGGGGTCTTAGAAAATTTGGATGAGACTGATATATTCCTGTTTTAGAATGACTGCTGATGTATAGATTTGATGGAATATTTGTAGAAGTCTTGAGTATGCATATTGTAGGCATAGTAATTTATTTCTCATTTTCAATGGCATTAGTTCAGCTTCCACTAAAAGTCTATTGCAGGGGCTGTTATAAAAGAGCCATGGCTTAGACAACATGCATTTTTGATGATTGGGTTTAATTGTTGTAGTAAATATCTATGAGTTGCACAGTACACAACTGACAAATAATCAAGTTCAGACTGGATCAAGGCTGCGTAAGTTCTGAAGAGACAGTTCAATTCAGCACCCCACTTTTTAGATAATAACATTTTTATAATATTTAATCTTGATTTGCAAATAGTTTGAGACATAGAGGTTTGTTTTGTTAGCATTTTCTAAATGCTGCTGAAACAGCATTACAGCAACTTAACAATTGATTTTCACATAACAAACTACTTGTAATCAGAAAAACAATCCACATAATAAGCCCTACATATACAACTAGTGGTGCTTCAATAGCCCATACTTTCATGCATTACTTCTAACTTTTGAAATTTTTAAAAATAATGAGACTTGCACTCATTTTTTCAACATCAGTTGTAATGACCTTTAAAGAAGTTTTTGAACAGACTCATAAAAAAAGAAAAAGAAAAAGGTATCATAATTGTATTTTTGCACCGTTAATTTTTGCAAGTTTTCAATTCACCGAAAATGGTACCAGCACTTTTTTTTTACTGTCCTTTTACTGTCCTTACAAGGAAAAAATTTGGAGTCATTTTCAGAAAATAAATGTTTAAAAATTGTCTATATTTCAGGCATAAGTACTCAAAAACTAGTCATATTTTCAAAAAACTGTGTGGGACATTATTTCATGATTTGTCTTTAAAGAACATATTTCAATAGTCAAATATATAAGAATAGGATGATTGTCACTAATCATATTAATAATTTAACATACAAGTTTAGGTATTCTTTTCTCTTTTTTTGACAATCAATAAACAAGTTTTCTAAAGAAAATTTTCATAATAACAGGACAATAACATCATCAAAACAGAATCCATTAAGGGAAAAAAAATCTCTGTCTACAATATTGTAGTTGAGGGAAGGCACCAAAAAATGTTGAACTTTTGCAATTTTCAAAAATTCAGAATTTCAATGAAAATGAAATCTGCACCATTGTTTTAAGCAATCTTCATGATATCAGAGGAATATATTAAATCGAAAAAATAGGGATTCAAGTTTGTTCAGATCAATTGGCAAATATCAATTTTGGAGAAAATCGTGTGATTTGTTTAGAAGCTAGTGCTGACCACAGACATTTTGCCATGAATCGATTTTTCGGTATCTAGGTCCCACAAAATGTGGATTCTGACAACACAAAGTGTTAGAGGAAGTCATTTACTTATAGGAATGAGATTTATCTGACTTTTCATTACCAGGGCCCGACAACATGAATTTTCTGTCAAAAAGTTGCTGATTTCCGCCACAGCATTACAATATTTTCTCTTTACTATGTACATAAAAAGGTAAGAAAGTAACAATTCAAAGCTTGATGGTAAATATATCAGTCCAGCTCAGAAAATTTCTTGGGATATTCATACAAAATAATTTAAAATGGAACATTTAGATAAGTGTAAGAGTGTATTCTTAACAAGACTTACAACATTGATGACTATTAATGCAATATGCCTTAATGACTATTAATGCAAAGGTCTTAGGGATACTTCCTTAGAAATACAAACACGGAGAATACTGCAAAATGTTAATAAAAAAATTATTATTAATAATAATAATATAAGGATGCACTTAATTTATTTTACTGTAATATGACACTAAAGACTAATGTGCATTGGTTATGCATGTGTATGTATTAAATAACAGTTAATCTTATGTAATATCGTGAAATATAACATATACATGTAATATGTAAAATCTCAGAATTAAGAAAACTAAATCTATTTCTAATGAGCACTTAAGTGTGAGAAAGTATGTACATGCAATTACAAAATGCATTCATGTACAAAACAATGGTAAAATGTTTATTTATATAAGAATCTATGATATTATTATGTAATGCCACTGCAAAATGACTTTTTTTTTGACAGATAAGTATCATATCATTAATATTATTTTATGTGTATTTATTTATAATGTAATATTTAAAACTATATATTGTAAAATGTAATACAGCATTTCACAATACACGATGTCGTGAATACACCCAGGCCAGGAGTGTACAATGCGCTAACAATTTCGGCTAAATCGACGTCTAGCAATCAGAAAAGCCAAAACTTACTTATTGTTTCGTTTAGGTTGTCTATGTCTATTGAAGAAATAAAATTCGCAAATGATTGCAAAAGAGGAAAATTTGAGTTGACCAGAAATGTGCATCCTCAAATGAAGATACTGGGTGTTAATGGACTTAAATATATTTCTGTTACTTATAAAAGTGTGAGAATATGAATATACATAATTAAGTAATTGCATGTTTAAAATAATGAAATATCTTTATAAGAATTATTGTAAAATAATATTTTGCTAGATCAAAATGACTTGTTTGAAAAAAATAAATATAACATAATGAATACGTGCAAGTTAATAATAATTATAATTATTATTAACTTGCACATATTAGTTTCTTTTTGGCACTTGTAATATAAATTACAATTAAAGTTAAATTTTGACTTATTGAATCATCAATTTATGATGCTCCTTATAACAAATAAGAATGGATAAATCAGGGTGATTCACATTCAGCCATTTATACTAGTAACTTGAGATTTTGGCTCATCACATATTTTTTCTCCCCATGAGCTGTAACCAAAGTGTTAGCCTCTGAAACAATAGTTTGAATCCTGGTCAATCCATGTACAATGTGTAGAGAACAAAATGGATTTGAAGCAGGCTTTATGAAAATTCTCTTGATTCTCCCTACTTCTCACAACTGACACCTTTGTCATATCTTGACTTCTTGAAATGAAACATAATACTGTAATTGAATACAGAGCTTCTTGCACAAAACATATTGGATTACTAATGAAACAATCATTCCAGGATTCCATTATTTCTGTATTTAAGATAACAAAGCAGCTAGCTTTAAAACAGGGATTTCCAACTTTTTTCTTGCATTGACCCCTTTTGAAAGAGTTGTTTGTTTTTTTGTCCCTTATATATTTTTCTATAATAATACAAAAAATGACTAAAAGATAATTCTGCTTACCAAAGTTTTCATAAATATCTTGATTTCCAATAATCAGAGACATTTCTGCGTGTGAGTGGTGAGTTTTTAATCTTCTTTGTTGTGCAATTAATGCAAAACATAGTCAATGCTGAGTGTTTTTTATGAATTGGCCACATTTTTGCAGTGCACATAATATTTTCTTGGACAAGAGTAACATAGTTACAATTTCTTGAGTTTCTATTTATAGAAAACTCAAGAAATTGTAACTATGTTATCCAAATAAACTAAACTATAAACATCCAAACGATGAGCGATAAGGAAGATGAGTGAGTTTGTAATTTATTATTAAATGTTTTGAGACTACATATCAGAAAAAATGAAGTATTCAACTTCATCAAACAATTAATATTTTTTGTAATCAATGGGATCTTTAATGGACCCAGTTGGGAACCCCTGCTTTAAAATATTGAATTAGAATACATGTATTTTGTTTTACGTAATAACAAATTAACTTCAATTGCTGCGTGTATAACAGTGCTCTTTGGTGTAGGAGTTATAAATAGGAATTTTTGGTTCAGTTCTTGAATACTGTTTATAAACATTGCAACCAATGGTAATTTCACACTGAAAGAAGTCTCAAATATTTCCAGAATAAAGATATAATTTTTGAAACAGCATGTACAGATATGAATAAAAAGGAGAGAATTTCACAATCATGATTTTGTCAACAATCTGGAATATCTTCCCAACCTAAAAGTTGCTGGGTAGTATGAACTTATGGTAGGATAAATGTAATGAATATATGTGCAATGGCCAGCCATTTCTTCCTGTCATCTCTTTTGAAACATCCAAAAATTATTCCATGGGTGGCAGGATATAACCTCCCCAAGAATTTCAAGTACATCAGTATTTAAATAATACTTTTATTTGTTTTTACTAAAGACACTCTCAGAATAACACATTTCCATGAACCCTGTAACCTTCAGAGTATGAAATGATAATATGGTGTACACAAAAAGGTTTTGTCAAGCTTTATTTGTCCAAAATGCACGGACAAGGAATGCTCCTGATCTGGTAGGTAGATGTAGGGCTATGCCTCTTAACCTGCATTTTCATTTCTAAATAGCATCAACATACCACTACCACTATTACTCTAACTGCTGCTGCTGCCAATCTCTCTATGGCTACTTTTGTTTTCCAAATTTATCAGTTGAATCTGTTACTGAATTTATGAATAGCTATGATATTACTTCACTTTTTGAATTCACCACCAACACCTTGTAAACTTCAATAATTCAAGAAAAATTCTTTGGTTTCAATGAAAATTCCATGGAGGTTCACACTTCTTCTGATATACCTCACCCCCTCTTTCCAAATTATACGTGATTAGACACCCATGACTGTGTATGATCTATCACCAATGCTTTCCGTGTAGTACTAAATTTAAAGCAGAAATGGGGAAAAAAGTAGGATACCTTCTGTAATATATTAAAAATAGACGAAAGGCCTATTGGGGTTATTCACATTACAGTGAAAGCAATTCTGAGTTTTTTCTGATTTTACATTTATTAGTACAATGTTTTGCAAAACTGAGTCATACTCTTCATGTACACAAAATAGTCACATGAATATTTTTGTTGAAATGTCCATAAAAAGCTTCAAATGTAAGAACAATTTCTTATTAGTCTCCAATCAAACAGAGCCATGATGAAACTATTAAAATTCTGAAAAATAATGGATACAAAAACTGACCTTAGTAAATTAAGTACTAAATATAAAACCTTTTTAGCCAATATGGGTAACTTTTTATTTTTATTCCTGTATAAAAACATTCATATTCACTGTTAGTGTTAATATTTAATTATAACTATTTTGTCTGTGGCTAGGAATTGGGTTATCTGTGTTCCTTGCAATGAACAAAGAATACTGTTAGATTCTTAATTGGGGCCCGGAATTTTTTCTGTTAAAAAAATTATAAAATAATATATTTAAATCTAATTCAAATTAACTATTAGAATTTATTTATGTTGCATGGAGAGATGAATTTGTTGATGTATTAGAGGGAGGGGGACAATTTTGTTGCAATAAGGGGCCTCAATGAATCTATTGACCCACACCCATTGTTTTCTCTGGGAGCCCCAGTTGAGTACTATACAATTTTATACGTTTGAGTAGGTAAAGTTAATTACAGTGAGGGATCAACAGTTTCAGAAATTTTTGCAAACTTGGTCTGTAACTAAAAGTTTGAAAAAACCTTTCTGATAAGAACAGTTCCCTCCACCCTTCCCTTGTGGAGAGCCAACATGAGTCACTGACATTGGGACCTCTTTCATATTATTCCCTATTATCAAATCCTGCTTTTATACATTTCCATTTATTTATATTTAGTCAAATAAAACTATTATTATATATTTTGACTCTATTGCATAATTGTGAAAGTTCAATAAAGTTCAGAACAACTGCCTCATCCCTCACAGTCATGCCTGTGATTGAGCTGACCAAATACCTAGTGGGAAGTTGGATGCCATATGGATTGAAGGTATGGATTTTCAACCAGTAATTCCAAGAAACAATAAATACAATAGAAATGTATATAAGATTTGACATATTTTTTGGGCAGTGTCCAAGACGCACTGTTAACTTAAGTGATAAAATATATTCAATAGAGAAATATAAAATAAATACATTAAATAATAAAAAAAGGGATAATGGTCAAAGGTGAGATAGTGCTGAGAATGAATAAAAACAAGACTGTTGAGTCAGGTAGGAAGCTGATGATCAAGAGAAAAAAAGGAAGGGAAATATAAAGAGCTGATAACAAATATAACGGATAACGGTACCAGAAAGCAGTAAATATTTATCATAAAGAGACAGCATTGAAGAAGTTCGTACCAAAGATTTGATAATTGTCAATGGGGCTGTATACTATCAGCAGATTTTTTTTCCTTTTTAAATTCTCGCCTTACGAATACTTCGTAAGAAGGGAAAGTTATGTAATCGTGCGCCAGAAAAATTTTTCTGACGACTGAAAAAAAAAAATTTCGTCAGAAAAACTCATATTTGAATATGATTTTCAGAATAAAGTAAGAAAATCACTGGATACTTCACCTCCACAGTTAGCTAATTTACTATAATGATGTTTCTAGAACTACTAAAAAATTATCCCACTGGGTAATGTGAAAATGGAGTTTCTAATAATTCATACAAAAATTCCCTTGATGAATTTGAAAGAATATTCTTAGAACTACTATTAATTCTTATGAGAAATAAATATGTAATTATAGTTGGTAATATAAGGAAAAATAAAGTAGTTTCTATTTTTTATAGCAAAGACCAAGAGAACCAAGAGACCTTAGACCTTAGACCTTTGACCAAGAGAACTTAGGTTTGAGTCTCCACGGTGGCAGGATTTATGGCACTAGCTTGTCAGCTAGATTGAATTCAGTTGTTGTCTGGAGGAGAACTCTAGTGGCCGGCTACTGTGATCAGTAGTTTTCCGTAGTTTCTATGATCAACACCAGACAAATGTCGAAGCAGAACCCTAACAAACAGGCCACGGACGGTGTGCGATACTTCCTCCCTCTTCCTTGTCCTATCCTCACCCCTTACTTACACACAGTTATACTAACATGCCCTACACTTCCACACATGCCGGGACACTAGTCGGGAGCTTAGAGTTTGTCCCACTTCGGGTGATGTCACACTGGTGGGAGATACCTGGTTGGGAAAATGTTCGCTAGCAGATGGTATGTTGGCACTGGATCTCACCATCCACGGAAGACCACCGCAACCTCCTGAGGAAAAACACACCACACTTACGGACTAATGACCTAGCAGTTGATGTGACCGGAATCACTAACAATTTATCATTCAAAAGAAGAAAAAAATATGCAAGCATGAGTAGGCAATTGCTTCTATTAACATCACTGTTAGATTTATTTTCCCTGTAACGGGCAGTAGGTGATCTCATGATCTTTTTTCTAACGCACTTGTCTTCCAAGTATTGCCATGATTGTGTATTTCTGTGTCTAATTCTCTGGATTTTCCTCAGTTATTGTCACTGTGAATCTGGAATGAAGTCTGAGTGAATGAGGAGGGACTTGTTTGCAACACAATTTTTTTGTATTGTCTTTCAATGTGTTGTAAGTGTTGCATGAGCAGTAAGTGTGCACTTGAACAGTTGTATGTTATCTATATAACACATTCAATTCAAGCAATTTTCTGAGATGTTTTACATTTTTTCTCTCTCTAAGACTTCTTGCTTCCCCATTGCTGTCCATTAAAGAGAAGTTGCAATGTATTTGTAAAGGCTTCACAAAAATTTATTCAGAAAATTTGTTAAATGGAGAATTCAAAACGGAATAGCTGGTATCACTAACCAAATTACATAGCTACGCACCGTGAAGTCACAGGGATTAAGCAAATTCAAGACATCACAGGTTTCTGGTTGGATGACCATCTAGAAACCCCAGATCTAAAAGCGCCAAGCCCCTGGCCAAAGGGATAAAAGGCAATGACTGACTAAATTAAAGTATTTCAAGGACAATTACTCCAAGCACCACACTCTAAAGTATGGTGAACAAGAAGAAAATACGTCTTGCATATACGTGTTCAGTGTTCTCTTGTTTCTTTCCATGCTTTACTTTAGATCTTGCTTTGATCTTCATTATCATCTATTAACATTTAATGTTCTTGCTTAAAATTAGAAAAAACAACAGACAACAAATTAATAACTACACATCTTTGTCAATATATTATTGTCTCTACAATGCTTTGATAAACAATGAACAAAACTGCAGTTACTATTCAGATGGAGAAGAGGAAATAAACTGTGATTTTCAGCACAAGAAAACATTGTACAAGACCCATTGGGAACTTAAATATCATGAAGCCCTAAAACAAGATCTCAATCATTGTAAGGCAAGTTGTTTTTCACAAGACTAGGGACCAAACATTTTCCAAGCCTTTTATTGTCATTCTATAAGAAGGGAAATAATAGGGAAAGCAACACAGTAAGATCATAAGATTCTAAGTGAGGAAGGGAATAAATTAAATTCTGATGGGTAGAAACTTATATAAAAGAACTTCTGCAAATAGGTAATACTATTGATAATATTATTTTTAATTTATTTATTAACTGTATGAATAATTCAATGACCAAATACCAAAAATAATATTAGCAATGTGATAAAAGACATGTGGCAATAGAGAAGATTTGGACAGGAGGGAAAACAAACATTATTATATAATATTTCACATTTAAAGATCTTCTAGGGCCTAGCAAAAGCCTTCGATAATGATAAAAAAAGATTTATTGAATACTTGGATAAATGAATGAATCTTGATTTAGAGAGACTGGCCAAAAACTAATAGAGTTATCTCATTGTGAAGAAACTAGAAGACAATGAATAATAAAATTAGTAATGAGTTTATTGTTACTTCAGGAATCTCCTAAGGATCCATTCTTGAGTCCTATTTTCCTATACATTATTTTATTTCATTCTATATATTATTAATTTTAAAAAAAAGTTTGCTGAAAGGAGCAATTGTCTGATATGCTGATCACTGATTGTGAAAGGTGTCTCCTAACTTCAGATAAAGGATCTAGCACAATATAAATTGTGTATTAATGCTAAATGGTTAAATGTTAACTTTATGAGCTTGAAATTACAGAAAGCATTTATGACATATGGTAGTTGCAAAGCATACTGGTTGATTTTGAATTCAAATTACAAAGTAATTGATGAAATTTTGTTTATGGTGATATTTGCAATTGTCCAAGCACATCCAGGGAAATTTTTACCTTTGGATTTATGTTCACTGTAACTATAGATAGAAACTTCACATTTCATAAGTCACAATGCGGGCTATTTAATTTATGTTTTATAAATTAAGCAAATGTATTTAACAATAAGCAATTACTAAAACAGTATTAGACACTGTTCTGAGCAGTTGTTACTTATTAAATGATAGCATTGGAAGATGCAAAAGATGAATGGAATCTGCTGAATCTATTGAATGGAAGTACAAAATATTCGTTAAATTAATTTACTTAAAAAAAATTAATCTTTTGAGGTGAGCTTTAAAATCATAAATTTGTGGAGATAAATGCCTCTACGATGGGCCAGCCTTGAAAAATATAAAAGGGCCAAGGGCTCTATCTTTACTTAGGTCACTAGAGGGGGAATATAGACTTGTCTGTGGGAATCAAGCCTAGCAAACAATTTGCATTCCGCAATTTGCTTAACAGCAGAAGCTAATAATGGCACATGAGCTGCACACTAAGACAATTTTTTCAGCTTTGCCAAAAAATATGAAAAGGCATTTTTATCATGTCTTATTCTATAACTAGGGATTTTTAACTTTCTAAACATTTGTTCATTAAAAAATCAAATTTTGGAACACACACATTTGTATAACAACTTAACAAAAGGTTAGTAGTTTTGGGGAGTGAACCAACACTTTTTGTAAAATTTATTTTGCAGATATATATTGTTATATGCTGCTGATGCATGTTTGATTATGAAAGGTGACTCTTAGCTTAAGATATAGGACAATATAAATTGAGTATCATTCCTAAACATTAGCTTTATGAGCCCACGAAATTTTATCTCACTCCTACTGCTTTGTAAGTATTGAAAATTCAAAGGTTTTAATTAAATTGGACTTTTTATCATATTTTCTCACAAACCTGTCCTGTAGAAAAACAAGAAGTTTAATGAAAAAATTACAGCAGTTTTTAAGAAAAGTTTGAAAATGTATGAGCTTTATCTCAGTAAATTAAAATATTCCTTTCTAATGGGCAGGAATTCAATTTAAGCCAAACCAGAGTATGCACTTAAGAAAAATATCCAGCCCATGGTTTTGGCATAAGAGCTATTTACACATGAACACACGGATGGATGGGCAGAATGACACGGGAAGCTAGCCCAGTTATAGGAACACAAGGTAAAATTGTGGCACACTACAGGTACAGTAAGTTACACATACTTTTCATTTGTCTTCTTTTTCTTCAAGCATTAGAATTTCCATTCTGTTGTGTCTCGTTTCTAGACCATCCACCTTTACTATGGTCTTCTAATATTCCTTTATCCTATAAGCTTATACTTCAGAATCTGTTTTGCTATTCGGGTGTTCTCCATTTTTTCAGTGTGGTGTCTTCAAGCTTTTCTGTATTAGTCAAGTTTTCCATTTAGATTATAAATTCCAAAGTTTTGCATTTTCTCATTATAATCCCAATTTGGCCCCTTAAAAACTTCATTCCGTGGTCTGCATCCTACTTCTACAGGACACTTTGGAAATACTGACACCCAAATTATCTCTTAAACTATTAAGAGGTAATTTGAATGTCAATATTTCCAAAGTGTCCTGTAATGCGAGATACACATATATTAACAGACATATATCTGTCAGTCTTCAAGTGTAGATGTGATAATTTTATTTACCTATAAAAGTTCTACCACACCCATTATTTGCACATTTACCTTACTATTTTTTATTTACTTATTTTTTTATTCTATTTTCTTTTTTCCCTTCCAAACTTATATAATGGTAACAAAACATTGTTTCACCTAAGTTAGAAAAGAAATCGGTAGCCATGTTCACATTTAGCACAATAATTAGGATTTTAATTTATTGTGCGATGAGATGAAAACTGAAACTTCTAATGAACTGGGAAAAACTCGACAATTTTCTTATTGGCAACAGTGCTAACACCGTTACTTCACTTTAGCAATAGTTTTACCAATTTTTTTGCCTCATCAGTCTGTCAAATTCAGTTAACCTTTTTTTTTATATTATGTAATTTCTAAGAGCAAAATAAAAGCCTTTTGGTACAAGTAACATTATGATAGGCAGAGTCCCATATGTGATTTTTCCTCAGTGAAATAATTGTAAATTATTTGTATTACTATATTCAAATATAATTAATAACTCTTTCTTGAAAAACAAACGTCTTCTTAATAGCATGTAATAATTTACAAGGCATTTTGTTAACATTTTTGATAATTTATGTGGCACAGCATTAAATTTTCGCTATTTGTTGAGTTGAACAGGCGCCTTTTTTATATTCTTGGTATGTTGAGAACAGTTGTACTGTATATACATTATCACAGTATCTTTTTGTTAAAATATTTATTTTATTGCAGTGTTACACAAGAGTATTCTATTTGTTATCGAGCAGTGTGCATAATACATTTTGGAAAACCATTTTGTTGCTTGGTTCAGCATTATTGCTACTGCATGCCACTAGTTTTACATAATTTTTAGAATATTTTGGGGTAACAAACACTAAGTCTAGTCTATGGTAGTACACACAAATAGTTTTAACTTCATAATTGAACTAATGAAATGTTGACTCAGAATATTTCAACCATGAAATATTTAGGGAAAAATTGGTTATCTTGTGTTAGTTTAATTCTTTTGTCATGTCATTATTTTCACAGCCTGATGATGACAATATATCAACATTATGGTTGTTTTTTGAAAAATTAAATAAAAACGAATAATGTGTAAACTTCCTATAATGTTTTGTTAATTATGCCAACTAAGAAAGGGATCATATATTTATGTATATAAAAATATTTAGAGACTTTACCTCAAAAATGCTTACCAATCACAAATTTCAATAAAATCTCTAATGGCTCAATACAATTTATGTACACGCCTGCAACTGAACAATAGCCCTTACCTTAAAAAATACCCTCACACATTAACCTAAAAAACATCTGTTGAAAACAATTGTGGTAAAAGGTAGTGAGCAAAGTTTTACCAAAATCTAAATAATGAAAAGCATCATGGATGTTCTGCACTGCAAAAAGGAGGTTCGAGGAATGTAATTCACCCTCAATGAAGGTGATAATTCAATAAACAGAGGAACAGGTCCGTGGACTGGTATTTCTTGTTTAAAAGATCACATTAAGATCAACAAGTTTTAAGATCATCAAAAAGTTTTAAAAACACTTTTGATTTACAACTTTCATTAATATGAAGTCCTTTCGGATAATAAATATCAGAATGGTTTCACAAAGTGAAAGTTGAAAATATATGACCACTGTCATTGAATATTACAAATTAGTACAATATAAAAAAAAAATACTTAAAAATTTGTTTGAGTCTAAGAATGGTGAAGTTTTATCTTTTTCAATTTTGATCTTCAGAAAATAACATTGATATAAAATTATCAGTTTTATCTGGAAGAAAGTCAAATAGTTTCTCTCTTTCAACCAATTTCTTAATGTTCGTGCACCAAAATTAAATCAGTTTGTCAACAATTTATCTCACAAAATACTACAAATTACTTTTAAACCTGAACTCATGAGACAAGAACTTACAATTACTTTTCTTAACACTGCATCTTTGGTACATTCCTTCACATTCATTATATAAAATGTATGAAGGTTGGTAAACATTTCTGTATTTAGAACAATAATGCATTCCCTTTGTCTTACTCCATGGAATACCTCCCACCATTCAAGAAATAGACCTATTTTGGAGGAAGCAGATACTAAATGAACCATTCAGAGTTACATCCCAAAGACACATGGATTTTTCCACATCCACATCAACAAATAAAATAATGATTGGAGAGAATTCATTATTAACACATTAATTAGCCCATCAAGAATTCTGTGTGTGTTTTTAAAACCAATATTTACATAAAAGTAACCATGACTTCCAATACATCGTAAGAAGAATTACTGATATATGTAAAACTGAATGGCTAAATATACACTTCAGAAAAAATTAAACATTAAAACCCCCAAAAAGGATTTAGTGATCTTACAGGTTATCCAGTATGTAATAAAACACTTAAGCAACATACCAGCTGATAAATATTAAAAAATGTTTTATGGTGATTAAACTGCACAGCTTGAGCAAAATTCATTTGATGACAAAGATTTGCAAACTGTCAAAAGAACATGAATTTCAAATTCATGGCATTTCAGTTTCCTAAAATGATATTTACAAGATGAATCTAAATCTTTCTTTATAAAATTCCACATGTAAGTTCATGTAAGTAAAGCAAAACATGTAGGACATAATAAATGTGACGAGGCAAGGAAGAGAAAAAAATCAATGCATACATATTGAAAAAGTAGCACAGAAATATATTCAATATAAATGTCTTGATACATTTCATGCAAGTTGAAACATTTATTGTTTTAAAGAAACAAAAAAACAAACAACATACATAAATACAAACATTAAATGATTACCACTACTAAATTTGAACGTCAAATGAAAATTATTATAGAACACTGCTCATTATTGCAAGAGTTCAAACTAGTTACATAGGCTCACTGAAGTGATGAGATATCCATTTTGTTCTTTTGCTAAAATTTATTTTAATAAACACAATTACTATTATCTTTCACATTTTATGATACACGATTGTGATTTATAAAAAGGAATTACTCCTCACTGACTTCAAATATAATAAATATTGAAAATGGGTAATTAATAAACAGGCTAAATAATATAAATCAATTTGAGATTGATTATTTAATAAATTCATTCATCAAATGATTAAATTCAGTTTGATCAAATCAATGTAGCACTGATATTTTGATAAATATGAAAACAATTACAATATTGAAAGTAAAATTAATGTTCCATTTGAAGTTTTGACAAATACTTTGAAAATGCAGATAGAAGGTAAATTCTTTCTCTAATGCGAAGCATTTATCTACCATAAATTGTCATATTAGACAAATATAGGCACAGTTTAAAAGAATAAACATGATAAATATCAAATGTTTACTGCCTAACATAAAATTAAAAAATAATCAATGGTCAATAAAGATCTGCTATCATGTGTACAAATGCAGGGCATGCCTTGAAACTATGAAGGCAAAATACATGAAAAGCAATAATTAAAGAATAACGATAAAAAAAATTAAAACCAAGACAAAAGTTCAGTTCAGCAAACCCACCAAATTAACTTGTTTTAAAGCATTTATTAATCATAGGGGTTTCAAATCATACAATGTAAACAGACCTACATTTATGTGATGTGCCACCGAATTAGGAGGGAGAATTAAAAGAAAGACGCAGTGTCTCCTATATTGCACATTACAATAACATCTAATACTATAAATTCAACACTGAACATCATACATTCATTAACTAGTCATTTCAAATTAACATTAAAGGAACTTTTCAATCAAAAATATGAAATTGCTCCATTCAACATCATTCATTAATAAAACATTTTTAAGTAGTTTTATTACCTACAAAATAGAACACTGCAATTAATTTGCATGTTTACTGCTTTGGTTTACTTACTAGGTGAAAAAATAAAAAAATATCTTACCTTTTTGGCAACTTTTTTTAATGCAGAAAAACCCTATGATCCCAGGTATGTTTATGTTAATGAAAAACTCTTTTAGATGAGATCTTCCTTGTTGGTGAATTCCAATATCATAATCTAAATGGAATGCCACAAACTACTATCACAAATGGGAATGATATGACTAATGTGAACATAGGTTTATTCTGCATTAATGTAATAAAAATAAAGTTTTACAGATTTACTTTAAGCACAGTTAACTCCTACCATAATCTCACAAATTGGTTCATTCAACAATTGAATAATTAACACACATTAATGATTCTCACTCCCAAACATATTTATATAAAATTTAAAATTCAGGAAGATACTTCTCTTTGCACCAATGTACCTCATCACCTAAAAACAGTCTTAGTCAGCACCTCTCCTCTTGCATTTTTACACAGGAGATTTGGTCAGAATTTATAGTCTTATGTAAAAGTGCTTCTCAGTAGTTTACTTCTCCTGTTAAAAAGCACACCCAGATCGTTTTACAAAGGGCAATTAGGGCAGAGGGGAATTTGATTCAACCTTCAAGGAAGCTTGTGTCAGTTCATTTCCGCCTTCTTCATCTTTGAACTCTTCAGTCTTTGGTTCAGACTTCCTTACTTGTAAAGTTTTCCCATCTGTAGGAAAAATACTGCCAGGAGAATCATTTGGATGTTCATCAATATCCAAAGGTTCAGCTTTAATTGTTACAAAAGGTAGAGTTATTGACATTTCTGACCTTGATGGTTCTTGGGGATTTTGAATATCTTTGGAACATTGTGCCTCACTGGGTTCACATTCAGTTTCAGATTGAGGCTGAAGCTCTGCTTCTGCTTGAGACTCTGCATCAGGCAAGTTGCCTCTTGTTGCTGAAGGTTCCACAGTCAAGGCACAAACTTTCTCAGCACTAAAAGATTCTGTCCGTTTCCTGAATGAGGCAACAGCATCTGCAAAAATGTCACTGAAATTTGAATCTTCTGGAACAGTAAACTTCGATTTGAATTTATCATACAAAGCATCACACATGTTTCTTATTTGAAGGGCTTCAGACTTAAACTTGTTCTCTTCAGCTTCTGTTAAGTTCCACGCACTAGGATTACCTACATAGCGTCTTAGTTTTCTAATAGTATACACAACATTTGGATGTTTCTTTAGCATGAGTGGCTCAATACGAAGTTTACTCAGATGGTTAAGAAGATTCACACCTTCAGTAGAATTAGCTTTATCAATACCAAGGCAATTTCTGAGTTTACTTTCTGTTTCCAACATACTTGCTTCAATTCGGAACCATGTAAGCTTTGCTCTTTTAATTCTCTCCTCATCTGATAGACCGTTTCTTTCTTGATTATTAGCAACCTCTTGAGGTGGACGATTTTCTTGAACTGAATTATTTAATGCTGCAGGGGTTTTGACACTTAATCGAGCAGGTTTTTGAGTATCCACACTTGTTGTGGGCACTGACTGCCTTCGCAATGGTAGTTTTCTATTGCTTGAATCAACACTTGATTTCTGAGCTGTGTCTCCATCAACACTTGAAGATGGTTCACTGTCTTCATCAGCAAACTTTTTAGGCTTGATTTTCCTTCCACTTCGACTGACTATTTCTGGCTTGGTTGAGGAGCCGCTAGTCTTGTTATCTGAACTTGAAAGAGTTGTATCTTTCTGAGTAATGGATCCTCTTTTCCAACGTTTCAGTGGTGGGGCAGGTGTATGTTTAGTAGACTTGGAATCACTGTCATTATCAGGTTTATCATCTGTATGGTCAACTCCATTCTCTCGTTTTCGTTTCAATCCTTTTTTCTTTCCGTTATTTTGCTTTGTGGCAGCATCAGAGTCTTCATCAATAACCAATTTATCCTCACCATCATCGCTTTCATGTTCATTTTTCTGTGTATTTTGATTAACAGCAGCTCTACTACGTAATAAATTTTCAACTTCGGCAAGAGCTTCAAGGAAACCTTTTCGTTTTATCGGTTTTCCATACTTTTCTTTGTATTCTTCAAATTCGAACAAATCTTCGACTTTGCACACGGCGGTTTCAGATGTTCCATAAAAATAAACATGGTACTTACTTTTACTCGATGGTCCACTAACTATTTTGTCTACTCTTGCGGGCCATGCTGGGTATCCTCGAACTTTCGCGAATACCGTATCACCCACATTAAATACTTTTGTCATTCTGTGTGTTTAACGACTGACAGTAATAAAACTTACGAGAGAATGTCACTGTTCGCAAACAAGTCACCTGCCCCTGCTTTACGCGACTATCCAATAACACTAATAATTAATATTCGTGGCAAAATTCGAAAGAATTGCTGTAGTATTCACATTATATGAAATACCGGCACATTCCACTACATTGACATGACGGAGACATGGCAGTAATTCTCATAAGCGCACCGCCTTGCAGAAATTACCCACACTCCTCTTTATTCCGTTGCCGTGGAGACCATGGAAGATCATGTTATTACCAACGTTACAATATTCATGAAATTTGACAAGTCAAATTAAAAGCAAGAAATGACGCTCAATGAAGTGTGAAATTCGAAAGTTCTATATTTATTAGAACGTCAAGCACTCTTGCCAATGCACTAGCCTTGGCACATGATTATCAATAGGAAGTTCAAGGTAAATAAAGGAATATTGCTTTTTTTCAGTAACAACAAAGTTGGACATTTAGCTAAATACTTTCAGCGTCGCGTGGGTATGTTTCATTTATTGGTTATATATAAACGGCGGGAAATTCGAAACCACAGTTGTCAAACCCAAGATGCTTTGTCCATTCGTATACGCAACATTTTTATTCTTCCATAGTTGACTGCGTATACAATTTCATTTATTATTATTATTATTATTATTATTATTATTATTATTATTATTATTATTATTATTATTATTATTATTATTATTATTATTATTATTATTACTATTATTATTACTATTATTATTATTATTATTATTATTATTATTATTATTATTATTTATATTTCATATTTCAAAATTTCATGCTCTTCCGGAGTTTTCAAGTATAACTCAAGGACAGAACGTCAACACATATGGTGAGAAGTTCTTGCTCCAGTGCACTCAGGTTCCGCTTCAATGATTTAGGGAGAGAACCTTGCGCACAATGTTGGTGGTTGCCAGCAACACGGCCTTCTGCATGGTTCTGAGGTGCCACTCATTTAGATGGAGTTTTTCTTTCACAATCCTCCAATCTTCAGCCACAAGCCCATTAGTTGAAATAACTACGGGTACAATATCTACCTCTATTAGTTTGTACAAGTTTTTCAATTCAATTGAGAGTGGCTGATATTTTCTCTTCTTTTCTGCAATAGTTGTCAGCAGATTATGATCTAGTGGGACTGCGATATCTATTATTATTACCCTACGAGTAGTTTTGTCGAATACGACAATATCAGGCTTATTTGCTTCCACTGTTTTATCTGTAACAATGGGAGTATCCCACAAGATTTTTGTTCTCTCATTAGACACAACTTGTTCTGGTAGATATTTGTAGTAAGGCAGGCTTTCCTTTATCAGGTCCGATCTTTTGGCAAGAGCTTGGTGGATGATTTTGGCTACATTATTATGACGTAAATAATCTGTTTGTGCCAACTGAGAGCATCCACTGCAGATATGTTGGATAGATTCGGTGGCCTTCTTACACAGGCGACACTTGTCACTGATGTTCTCTTTCATAATATATCGCCTGTAGTTATTAGTGGCTATTATCTGATCTTGAATGGCCTGTACAAATCCTTCCGTCTCGCCAAAAAGCCCAGCGGTTCTCAGCCATTCAGTCGATCTCTTCACATCTATGGAGTTACTTTGAAGAACAGTAGCAAACCTGCCATGGAGTTCCTTTGATCTCCACTGCTCAATTCGGTCCACAGATTTCGGAACTCTTGGATTGTGATCTTCCTGGAGCAGCTTCAGAGGTGTATAGCCGTGGTCTTGTGCACAAATGGCCGTCATGGATTCGTTGTAGGTGAAATAATTTCTGAGCTGTTTTTCTTGCTGGCGGCACATAACGTCAAGACTTAACAGTCCACGGCCCCATGATGTCTTGAAAGATACAGCCTTTCGGTGGAACTTCGAGGATGATGCATCCGATATTTTGATAGAAGTGTTTCATATTTCAACTTTTCTATCGAAAGCTTGCAA
Organism: Teleogryllus occipitalis; assembly: GCA_011170035.1. Classification (NCBI taxonomy): domain Eukaryota; kingdom Metazoa; phylum Arthropoda; class Insecta; order Orthoptera; family Gryllidae; genus Teleogryllus; species Teleogryllus occipitalis. Next base: position 184,989 of record BLKR01008993.1, on the reverse strand, counting down.
AGATGACTCAGACCACTTGACAACTCGAAATGTATGTGATGCTGCTGAAAGAGCCCAGGTGTTAATTCCTGTAAATTTGTTTCTTGAATTAATACAGGACTTGCAGATTTTCGTCACACGAGAGAGAATCTTTCTTTCCACTTCTTTTCTTATTTTTTCATCTGCAGTTCCTAGGAGCTGCTGGAGGCCCAGATACTTATATTCATCGCCACTGAAGAGTTCTTGAATTTTCAAATCTTCCATCAAATGAGGTTCATTCTCTGTATTCTGGACGCTACCTCTCTTCACGTGAACAACTGCGCACTTCTCCAAACCAAGATCCATACATACAGACCAGCTGAAGCTTTCTACTAGTGTCAGCATGCTGCGAAGTTGTTCTGACCCTTTAGTATAGAGCTTGAGATCATCCATATATAATTGGTGGGAAATGATCTTCTTGGGGTTCTTCAAAGCATACCCATAGCCGGAAGCATTCAACATCCTACTCAAAGGGTTCAATGCTAGGCAAAACCAGAGCGGACTTAGGCTATCTCCCTGAAAAATGCCTCTACAAATTTTCAAAGTATGTCTGGTAACTGAATTTCCCTCGCATTACAAGCAGTGTTGTTCGCCAGCTGTTCATACACGTTGTAAGAAATGTAATGATAGAGGGATGAACCTTGTAGAGTTGAAGGGTTCGCTGCAACCAAGAATGCGGAATAGAATCGAATGCCTTTCGGAAATCAATCCAGCCCACTGACAAATTATGCTCTTTCTTTTTTACATGCTTGGATACAATATTATCTATTATTAATAATTCTTTGCATCCTCAAGATCCTTTCCTACAACCAACCTGTTCTGGCAAAAGCAGCTCATTTTCTTTCAGATGCTCGTCGAGTTTGGTGGCAATAATGTAGGTGAGAACTCTATAAATTGTGGGTAGACATGTAATATGTCTATAATAAATGTAATATGTATAAATGTATAAATGTAATATGTCTATATAAAAAAAATAATATGTCTATAATTCTCGTGGCAAGACGCATTTCCTCCTTTCGGTAACATAAATGTCACACCCATGGTACAAAATTCTGGCAGCACAGATGTTCCTTGCAAAATATTTTGAAATTGACTCGCCAATAGTGTGCACGCAATGAGTGCACGTCAGATATTTCCACCAAAAATTATGGATTCCATCTACTCCTGGAGCTTTCCAATTGTGAGTTCTCTTTATAGATCTTTTTACATCCTCTGTTGAAATCACAACTCCATTCATTTCTGGGATATTATGACACGCTTCTTCTTCCTGTCGTATCCAGTATGCTTCATCAAAATGTTGCTTCGGAGTGGACCAATTCTGAGACCAGAAGTCCGTCATGGCAGAAGCACTTGGGGGGTTTATGTCATTGTCGTTGGCACCTCTCGACTCTAGATATCTATAAAAGCCATTTTGGTTGTTAGAGAAGAGGGAATTTTCTTTCTTGCGTCGCGCTGCTTCATTATACCTTCTTATTCTCGCCCCTAGAGCTGCTATTCTTTGTCTTAATCTCTCATCTTCAACCTTGAGTTTACTTTCCAGGTCTTTATGTGTTCTTTTCATCCCCAAGTCTTCTGAGAATTGAGCGAATAGTTGCGCGAACCATCTTTGAAATTCCGCCTTTGTCTCTGAAATACTCAGCAATATGCGAGATATCTCGTCTAGCTTGGGCAATTTGATTTTCAATTTTCTTTAACCATGCCGGTGGATTTTGTCTTTCATAAGGTTTCATAGAAAGAGAAGTGCCATTTCCCACCCGTACTTTGTAACCTAGGTGTTGACAGGTACATTGCAGCGCAGTGAACCAGTCCGGCTACATCTTCAAGAGAAGTAGCTTCTGAGATGTTTGGAGCAATAATTTGGTTCATTTCGCCAACAACTTCATAGACATTAGCGCTGCATTTCAGTTTTGGTATTTTTGGTCTTAGATCTAATGATATTCCTTGGTAGTGAAGCTTTGTTGCCTCATAAATATCTTGAAGGGATTTGTCCACCATTTCATATTCGAGTTGGGGGATGAAAACCACAGCGTGCTGTTCGTTCTCATGTACTGTTTGTTCATTTTCATTGATTTGCTGCTCCAGGACTACCTCATTTGTTAGTTCTAGTCTCACTTCTGTCTTGAGAAGATTTAATTCTGCATCTAAGAAAACTTTTCTTCTCCTGATGGAGTTCAGTTGGTTATTATTATTATTATTATTATTATTATTATTATTATTATTATTATTATTATTATTATTATTATTATTATTATTATTATTATTATTATTATTATTATTATTATTATCTCTTTATTCACAGTTTCCTGGTATTGTACAATCACACAGATATCAATCAGAGCATGATTACATAATGATGTAGAAACACATACAATAGAACATTAAAACATATTACTATCAAATAAAATTATATAAAGGATATAAAATATCAAACAGACAATTATTACTTAATTATCAATTATAGAAAATTATTATATCATATTTTTACATGTTTTCACCCGTGTATTTTCTGACCAGAGAGCAGGTATTGATCAGTACCGATTTCTGAATATTAATCATTATGTTTTGTTGATGTTCAGACCCTCCAATGCCTCGATGGTGACCTTCGGGACGTGGCTGACAATACTATGGGTATAATCTTGATAAGTGTTAGAGCCCATTCCTCTCTTACAGTATGGGCCAGTTCTCTATATTTGCCCAACTTCGTCTGGTATGTTGTCAAGATGTTGTTGGTGTTTACGACGGCGAAGTCTATAAACCAGATCTTTTTGGCTTTCTTGTCCCAGATGGTAATATCCGGCCTATTGTGATGGACTGTTTTGTCCGTTAGAATGCTGCGGTCCCAATATAGTTTGTAGATCTCATTCTCTAGGACCGTTTGTGGTTGGTACTGGTAGTATGGTGTATTATCTGACAGGAGACCACACATCTTGGCGAGTCTGGCGTGGATAATTCGTCCCACGTTGTCATGTCTCAATTTATATTCAGTAGGTGCTAACATACTGCAGCATGCTAACATGTGCTGTATTGTTTCGGGACCTTGGCCACATATTCGACAGTCATCGTTTACCACTTCAGAATCTTTTATAATGTATTTTTGGTAGTTTATTGTTGCTATTACTTGATCCTGTATAGCTATAATAAGCCCTTCACTCTCTGGGTACAAGTACCTTAATGTGAGGCATTTGTACGACATATCCGCGTCTACAGTTTGATTGGCTATTGCTGCTGGGTACACGCCGTGGAGTGACTTCTGCTTCCATTTGTTTATTTCGTCGTCGCATGAAGATGGTTGCAGATTTATGTCGTGTCCAAGGTCCAGAGGTGTGTAATTATCATCTGCTTGTTGAACTACATCATGAAGTTGCGATGTCATGGCTTTATTTCTGAAATAATCTCTCAAGGACTTAATTTATCTAATATGCCGATTTGAGAGATTTATAATACCCCTACCCCTTCTCTTTCTCGGCAGTGTGACACGCTGTGTACAGCCTCTGGGATGGTGGTACCTGAAACGTGTCAACTGTACTCTGATCGATCTTTCGATGGTCTCGATGTCTGTCTTGGTCCATTTAATGATGCCCATAGAGTATGTAAGCGCTGGCATTACAAAGGTGTTGATGGCCGCTGTGAGATTTTTTGAGTTGAGAGAGGACTTCAATATCGCTTTCAGTCGACGTTCAAACTCTATCTTCAGTTCTTCTTTAATTTGTGTGTGGGCTATTGTTAGATTTTGTTGCATTCCAACGTATTTGTAAAAGTCATTTATGTTTATTGCTGTTATGGTCTCCTTAGATACGGTCTCATACTTAACATTGTCTATGAGTTTGACCTTTTTTATGCTTTGGATTTTGCATTTCTCAGTTCCCAGTTGCATTCCCGTATCGGTAGAGAATTTCTCAGTGATTTCCAATCATTTTCTCAGTCCACGTTCCGAACATGAGTATAATTTGTCATCATCCATGCATGCGAGGTGTGTAATTTTACATTTTCCCAAACCTTTTAATTCGAACCCAGATTAGCTTTTGTCCAAGAAATTTGAAAGTGGGTTCATTGCAAGGCAGAACCAGTAGGGGCTGAAACTGTCGCCTTGGAAAATGCCACATTTGATATCCAATGTGTTTGTAATAATCCTTTCCGAATTTGTTGTAATTATAATAGTGGTACGCCATTGGCTCATAACTGATTTTAGAAAATTCACAATTGTGGGGTGTACGCGGTATATTGACAAAATATAGATTAGCCAGTCATGTGGGATCATATCAAAGGCCTTTATATAATCAACAAAGCATGTGAATAGATTGCGGGTCTTTTTTGTTGCCTGAGACATTATAACACTGTCAATAATGAGTTCCTCTCTACAGCCCATGGTACCTTTGGAGCACCCTTTCTGAGCTTCTGCAAGGATTTTATTGTGTGTACAATGTTGCTATATTACTGATTTCAGACAGCTGGTATTGATTTTATAAAACACATTGAGACAGGTGATTGGACGGAAGTTCTTTGGGTCAACTGTATCATCCGTTTTAGGCTTCATAAACGTGTTACTCTCACATAGGTAAGATGGAATTTCCTCCGGATTCAGGAGATAATAGTTTATCAATTCAAACATCTTATCATGTAAACTGGTGAATTTTTTGAACCAGAAATTATGGAGTCCATCTAACCCAGGGCATTTCCAGTTGTGTAACTTGCATGTAACGTTTTTAAAGGTTTCCATTCCAATGGATGATGTTATATATTCAATTTCTCTTGAGTCATTCTCTAATTGTTGCAGCCATGTTGCTTTGGTATTGAAACAATTTTCTCTTGTCTAGATGTTTCCCCAGTATTCTTCAATATTTGATAGCGTTGGGGTTTGATTTATTTGAATTTCGTCTCTTAATACTCTTCGGTAGAAAGACTTTTCGTTGTAACGGAAATCCCGATTGTCTGTTTTCCTTCTGAGACTTTTAGAGTAACGGCGTACTCGTTGGATATAGACCCTTAGTTGTTGTTTTAGGGTGTCAATAAATTCTGTTAGGGATCTATTTTCCTGATCGTAGCGCGCATGTCCTCGGTGTATCCTCTGTATATTGGTATATTGGCTATTTTATTTCGCATACGCTTACTTCTGCTTCCTGTCTGGAAATTATAATAATAATAATAATAATAATAATAATAATAATAATAATAATAATAATAATGATAATAATAATAATAATTATTATTATTATTATTTATTTTTTTGGTAAGAGGAAAAAATACATTATGCACCGTCAGGGATTCAGATGGTATAATCCCTGGTGTGCGGGACTCCCACTCTCAGTGGTATAACCACTAAAAAACCTCTCTTATGCCCATGCGCCTCTCCACGGAATCGTCGCGAGACATTACTTCATGGAGAGGCAGGCAGGTAGCTGAGCCTTTACTTCATTTTACGTTCGGAGTCGCTCTTCTTTTATCACAAGGGTCAAAAACTCTTGTATTGTTGTCCACTTTTCCTCCGATTGAAGCATAAGCCGAACTGCCTCCAAATTCTCGTTCAATCTTCTTCTCCATGTGTCCCATACTACACATGCAAATATTGTGTGTATGGCGTCATCATCCTCGTAACCACAGAATTCACATTTTGAGTCATTTGCTCTTTTAAATCTAAATAGGTAGGATTTAAAACAACCAACACCTGTGAGCACTTGTGTAAGGTAGAAGTTTACTTCTGCGTGCATTCTATTGAACCATGGTTCGATAGGTAGTATCAAGAGGTGTGTCCACCTTCCTTTAGGACCCCCGTCCCACCTCTCCTACCATTCCGCCAGTAGTGATGTTCGGGCGCTCTTCTTAATGTCTTCTTTCGTCCTACTCGCCGGTTGTTCCCCGCTGGAGTCAGCAGAATTTTTCGCTTCGTCATACACCGCTTTTCTTTCTCTAGCCAACATATCAATGGGGGGTATTCTGGCCAGTACCCTACTGCGCTGTCGGATACTGTGCGATAAGCTCACACTATTCTCAGGCCCAATCTCCGTTGCACTTGTGCGTACTTCAGTTCCACGCTTGCTTTACCTAGTTTGTCAGCCCACACCGGAGCCGCATAAAGCATTTGTGAGTGAGTTTCGCTGGCAATCATACGTCTCTTGGCTTCTTTTGGTTCTCCTATATTTGGCGTAATTCTGGAGAGGTTGGTTCCAGTCACTGCTGCCTTGTCTTCCATTTTGCTGATATGGTACCCGAAGCTCAGCCTATGGTCTATTTCGACACTTAAGCATGTAATTTCACGTTTTCAGGGGATATTTACTCCGTCGAAGGTGATGCGGGGGAATTGGATAGCTCGTCTGTCCGTTACTAGTACTGCCTCTGTCTTTTCAGCTGCCATTTGCAGGCCTCTTTGCGTCATCCATCTTTTAACCCTGAAGAGAGACTCACTTAGGTGCATCTCTAGCAGTTCTGTTTTCACTGTGGCTAGTAATCAGCGTGTCGTCTGCATATCCAATCAGCTGGGTATGTTGTGGTAGGTCGATTTTTAGTAGTTCGTCATATATGACGTTCCATAAGAATGGACATAGTTTGGAACCTTGTGGTACTCCACATGTCATTTCTTCCTCCAGCCTGAAAGCATCCTCGTACGTTATCTTCCTTTCGGATAAGTAATTCTCTATGATTCTAAGTAGGTATTCTGGGACCTGCTTCGCGACCAGGGCCTTAATAACATCGCCCCATCTAGCGGAGTTGAAAGCATTCCTAATGTCTATGGCCACCAGGGCGCAGAATCCCTTTTTCCTGTTCGTTCCTCTTTTAGCTGCTTCAGCTATACGTACTACTTCCAGAATAGCATCTGTGGTCGAGCAGCCTGTTCTGAAGCCAATTGTCAGAGAAGTTCATTCTTGCTGTTAAGTGTTTCTCTAGTTTTTGCAGAATCAAGCCTTCTAGTAGTTTGCCCATAGGCATAATGGCCTGAAAGATGATGTCCTGTCTGTGGGCTTGTTTCCTTTTCTTAGTAGGATTAATTTCTGTTTCTTCTAGTTCTGGCGGGACGTACCATGTCTGAGACAGCAATTAAATGCCGTCGGCGCTAGCCGAATGCGTTTACTACGCTCCGTGAAGTCACGAAGGTTAAGCGCATTCGAGACTCGCGGGTTCGTTGTTGGGTGACCGGCCAGGAACCCCGGGATCTAACGGCGTCTAGCCCCTGGCCGAAGGGATAAAAGGGACTGACTGACTGCGACGTGACGAGACTTGACAAATATTAAAAAGTTAAAGCACATTAACGGAGGCTTACTCCCCAGTGCAAAGCGCTCAACGCCCCTTAAGGAGCTTGGAGACGCGTTGTGTCAAGGTGTAGACGCAACAAATTAAAAAAAATGCTGTCAGTAAGCATTCTGGGTATTCTTTAGCAACAATCCTAATAATTTTATTTGGAATTCCATCGGGGCCAGTGACTTTTTTGGATTTTAGTTTTCTCGCCTCTATCTGCAGCTCGTCGTTCGTAAAGATATTGTTCTCATCAAATGCATAATTACTGTTTACTCCTTCTCCATGAGTCTCCCTTAGGGAAAAGATCTCTTATAATTTTCCTCGCCCATTCAGGGTCTTCTAATCCGGGATATACCAAATTTTTTTGTTACAATTTTATATGCCGTACCGCATGGGTCATCTTCTACCTCTTCAAGTAGCTCTTTCCAGCACTGTAATTTCCTATTTTTTATTTATATTTTCAGCTCTTTTTGCCATACTTTGTGCTCTCTTCTTAGTGATTCGTCAGTTTTGGTTCTTGTAGCAAGTCTCCTGGCTTTAATGCACTTCTTCCGTAGCTCTGCAATCTCTGCGGACCAGCAATATACCTGTTGCCTTCTCCCTGGACATCTGCGTCTAGGCATAGAAGCTGAACACGCAGTCTTCAATATGTCCCTCACTTCTTTTACTGTTGTCTCTGGTGTGTACGGCTTTTCCACCCTAAGTTGTGAACTAGCTTTGATTCTTCTAGGGACTTTTTTGCCTCCGTTTCTACCAGCTTGCTTGTATTCCAGGGTAGTCATCCCCTGCGCTTTTGGTGCTCCCATTTATTACCACCCATGCCTTTGGAGGATGAGAACTGAATGTAGCTATGATCACTAAGTGTCTCAGAATTCAGTACTTTCAAGTCCTTTACTCTCTTAGCAAACCCATTTGAGCTTATCGTCAGATTCAGTATGGATGCCGCTTCTCCCCTCTGGAACGTGTTCACTTTTCTCGTTTTTAGTATGACTAGATCACATCTTACAATAAATTCGCAAACAATGTGCCCTCTTTTGTCAGATCTCCATTCCCCCATTCTGGAGATTTGCTATTAAAGTCGCCCGCTACTATCACTTCTCCCTTGGCAGATTTTATGCTCCTCTCTAGTTCTTCTATTTCATTTTTAAATTTATCAATTGGGTGGTTTGGGGAGAAATAGCAGCTGTAGACCCGTAGGTCATGCAATTCTACCCATATGAACCCATGCTTTGATGCATTAAATTTGGATACGGCAGCTTTTTTACTATGTATTACTACCGCCGCTCTTCTAGAGCCATCTTGAAGCCTCTTTTTTTGTCGGTTTTCGGTTGTTCACTAACAATCAACAAGTCCACGTTTCTTTCAGTTGCAACTTGTACAAGTATATCTTGTGCGATTTTGCTCCTTCCTAGGTTAACTTGTAGGAATCGGAGCATACTTTCTATTTTTGACCTTATTGAACGCCATGATGAAGGAAGTACATTTATTACTTCCTACCAGATGATTATCATTTTGGTTTTCCCTTTACATATAACACAGTGCAGTTTACCGATACAATCCTTGATACCATGTCCGTTTTTGCCACATCTATAGCAAGCTTTACTTCGATCAGGACCTCTGCAGACAGTTGAGATATGTCCAAAGTCCAAGCATCTGTAACATCTTGATATCTGCTGCTTTTCTCTGATTCTACAGTTCACCCAGCCTACTTTAATTTTCACAGCCGTTATGAGCTTTTGGGCTGCCTCTTCATCGAGTAGCATTGTAGCTGTTGGTATTCCTCCATATCCCCTACGTAACCTACAGGAGTCGGAGATCTGATTTGCCGTTACGTCTATTACCTTGCTCACCGCTTCCAGTACCTCTTCAGACATGTTTTATCAATATCCTTATTTTCTACTAGGCGTTTCCGCGTAAGAGCACTCACTTTGGCTTGCTCTCCCACCGCCTTCTCCAGAGCCTGATTCAACGCGGCAATATTGCCAGTTTTTTTCTAGCACAATGAGAATATCCTTCTTACGTGTCCCCCTTATAGCCAGTATCTTCGTACCGTGTTCACAGCATTCTTAGGGTCCACAGCATTCTTCATCCTCTTTAGGATGTCAGCGTATGTTTCACCTTGTCACCTTTATAGCTGGGTTGAGTTTCTTGCTTGTCTTGTACTCTTGTTTCTTTTGGCTATTTTTCTTTTTACTTTGCTGTTCTTCCCAGCGCTCCTCTTCTTGGCCTCTTTCCATCTCGAGATGTTCTGTCACTTCTCTCTCGTTTCCTTGCATTTCCCCAGGGGTATTCTCCACCGTGATTTCTTTATTGTGCTTATCTTTCTTGTCCCTTCCATTAGACTCTTCTGGTGGGCTAGGTGCTGCCCTCGTTCGCATAGCATCCAATTTCTCTTTTGTCATGTCCTTATCTCTTATATTTGTCAGAGAGCTCAGGATCTCTGGGGGCTCTCTCCCTTCTTCCGCTACTTCTTTCCCCCTAACCTTTAGAGTATCGCCGCTCTTTTTGCCATGCTTGGTATTCTTGGTTTATACATCACCTTCCATCAAGAGGAGCCATTCATGCATCTGCTCTTGCTCTTCATTAATGACCTGCCATCTGTTCTTCAGCGTTCCCACATCTTCTTGTGCTACGGCCAAAGTATTCTTTACTATCACAGGATTATTTTTTAACAAATTTTTGCCAATTACATTTAGATGGATATACAGACGCTCTATGGTCACCTTACTTTCCTTCATCAGCTCTCGGATAGATTCCCATATTTTTATCATTCCGTCCACAGCTTCAGGCGTGGGCTCTATTTGAACCAAAGATGCCCCAGGTGTTGTGGGGGTGCCTGGAGGAGATCTCTGCAAATTCCGCCCTCCGGCAAAAGGCTTAACTGCACTTGATGATTTATCTGGCAGAGACGCAAAGTGTTCCACGTCTCTGTCATTGCAGTCGCTGGGTGACGACGCCCGGTGGCCTGCTTGCTGACCACCGACCGCCGGTACTGGGGCTCCGATCCCCTGCACCGTAATGGTTGATCCTAAAAGACCTTCCATCGTGGGTTTTTTCTTCAGTAGAGTTAGAATAGAAGAGTAGAATAGAAAAAACACTTTTACTTTATTTTAGCATTAGTTCCACCATATTTGATGGGAAGATGTCCACGTACAAGACTTCGTTAAGTTGTCTTCTCTGAGTATTATCCCAGGCTACGCATATAAATATAGTATGTATGGTATCATCGTCTTCAAATCCACAAAATTCTCATTTGGGGTCAGCTGCTCTTTTAAATATAAACATATAAGATTTAAAGCAGCCGTGTCCTGAGAGCACTTAGGAAAGGAAGTAATTTACCTCCCCATGGCTTCTGCTGAACCATGGTTCGATCCGTGGTATCATCACGTAGTTCCACCTTCCTTTGGTATCGCTGTCCCACCTCACTTGCTATTTTGCCAGGAGAGTAGTCCACACCCTCTTCTTGATCTTCGCTTTCGTCGTGCGCAGAGATCCGTCACGAACGGGGCCAGATAGCTTCACTTCGTCGTAGATCGCTTTCTGTTCTCTCGCCAACAGGCCTACAGGAGGTACATTAGCCATTACCCCTACTGCGCAGTCAGAGACCGTGCGGTAGGCTGACACAATTCTCAGCGCCAACCTCCTTTGTACTTGCGTGTACTTCGATCTCACGCAAGCTTGACCTAGTTTATCCGCCCACACTGGAGCTCCATACAACAGTTTGGGAGTGAACTGCACAAGAGATCATTCTTCGTTTCGCCTCTTTTGGACCCCCCCACATTTGGCATTAATCTGAAGAGGTCGGAACATGTCTTCGCTGCCTTGTTCGCAGTCTTGTTAATGTGCCGACCAAAGCTGAGTCTGTGGTCGCTCTCGACTCTCAAATAGGTTATTTGGCATCTCCAGTTGATGTTTACGTTCCCCAGTCGAATGTTTGGGGAACGGAATGCTCTCCTGTTCGTAGTTAACACCGCTTAAGTTTTCTCTATAGCCATATGTAGGGGTCTCTTGTCAAGCTACCTTTTTACCCTAAAAAGGGTTTCGTTACATTCTATTCACCTTCCTATTCACCATTTCATTACATTTCTATTCACCGAAAGAATATATATATATATTCTAACGCCACCACTCGCGTAGCGGTCGTTCGAAAGAATGCTCTTTCGAGCTGAGCTTTGAATATCTCGGGGGGCAGGATCTTTAGGGTATGAGAAAGACACACCCAGACACAGAATTAGGTAAAACAGTTATGTATTCTTAAATATTGTACAAATTAACCCTTTTTGCACTGTCATCAAAATTAGAAAACAAACACAAAATTACTCAATTGCTGGTTGCGCGTCTGAACGCAGGCAAGCCACCGACGGTCAGACCTCTTAGAAAAATTAAAAAGAAAATCTACTTATGGATCCACTTTCGCCTAGCTAGCAATATTTTTCCTTTAATCGTCTGTGCACGGAGTTCTTGCGTGGTTAACACTAGTGAATGAAATTTAATGACCCTTTTCACACTTCCTGAATCAATTTGCCATCATACATTATTACCGCATTATTACCAGTTTTTACCGCTATTCGCGTACGAGATTTCCTCGTCAATTACATACAAACGAAGACCACAAATTAATTATCTTGGATACAGCTTTGAACTGAAATGTACTACCGGCGTACGAGGATATGAAACACTTCACCGTTACTCAATTTCAAGGCGAACATGCAAATTTTAGTATTTCTGTTTCTGGTGTCAACACTACCTTTCTTGTTCCTGTCTCCCACCTCAGTTTTATGCTAATTTTGAAACTCAGCCGTGCCGCCACTCGCGTTCCTGCAACGCGGCCCGCTTCGATGCCGCTCCGAAGGCCACTCGGTCTCCGCGCCTGCCACCAGATCCCGGAACCAATTTTCTCACACCTGCCACCAGATCCACAGTCCAACCTTCTCGCACCTGCCACCAGATTCACGGTCCAGCCTTCTTCGCCCGCCTTCTTGCGACACCGCCTTCTACGCGTACGCGTATTGCTCAGTCTCTCCGCGTGTGCTAGTTAGCGTATCGCCACACTAATGCTTTACGAAGTTCTCACAGTTCCGCAATCACAGCCACTATTCTGATCCGTTCTAACTTTCACAGTTGTTACTGCAATCTCCTTACACCACGTAGCCTCGCTACTTTAGTATTTCCCACTTCATAGCACTTCCAAAAACTACCGCTTCTCCCTCAACTATTCCACTACCGACTCGACTGCTCACCTCGGCATCTCACACAAGAAGGCTCGACCTCACCTCAACGTCTCACTCAAGAAGGCTCGACCTCTCGCCTCGGCGTATCACTCAAGAAGGGCTGTTTCATCGCTGCTCTGCCGTTTAAATGTTGCAGTGACGTCACGGTACAACCCTACCGCGCTTCGCATAGTCTGAAAGTGCACCGACGCCGCGCTTCAGGCCGCAACTAACAGGTAGCGCCTTTTTCGATCAGTCACCGTCGTTCTATTACATCCCCGCTCTCCACGTCTCCGCCGACGCTGCGTGGGCTTTGTGGGATTTGTGGCAATGCCCCAAACGTCACAATATATATATATATATATATATATATATATATATATATATATATATATATATGAATGTAAGTCTCGTCTCGTCTGTCGGTTGTCAAGAAGACCGCCAAGTAGAATATCAACGTACGTGCCTCCTACTACGCGCTCCTGCGTTACTACACAGCGGTCAGATATGGGAAAGAATTAGGAATGGAGTAGGGTTTAGGACACTTCACAGGGGTTGGACTAGCCCTTGTGAAGCAGTCCAAGTCGTTTTGTTGAAACAAATTTCACGTGAGATTCGACGGGAATCGAACCCGGACCTCAGTGGTGAAAGGCAAGCGACCTCGCTATGAGCCACGAGCGAGCCTAATAAGGGTGTATGTTTAATTTTCGCATTTTAGTGTGTGTTATTAATCTATTGTTAAGTCCTTTATGGTACTAGTGCAGCTGGTGAGGTCGGACTTCCAAACTTGGCTTACCGACTAAAATCCTAAACCACCATTTCCATAACCTGAGTGCCTTGCAAGATATCGCGACTTAGCATAACTTCTTGCCAGGCATGTTCTTAGATCCTAGATATTTTCTTCTTACAATACTCTTACGGCTGTTTCTTTCTTGGTCATCTTTCCTCTAATCATTTTTGTAATGATAACCCATTTGTGTTCATATTTTAACATTTTTGTGTTGTCTGGTGTTAACTCTTTGCCTATGGTTGCAACAACCATATTTCCCTCTTGCGAGAATTATCTGCAGCAGAACATAACTTGTACTGTGTCGTCCTTTTCTTTACAAGATGAAGATACCTCTTGAAACACCCATTGTACTGAGAGAGCTTGTGTTAGGTAGAAATTCTTCTCTGCATGATTTCTCTCCGTCCACTCCTCTAGGTTATTTATAAGCCTCTGGATCCACCTGCCGGTTCTCATTGTGACATCGGTGTTGCCATTTTCGCAGTGTTCCTTTCCTTGCTTTTTTCTTCTCCGATTCCTTATCTTACTTTCTTTTTGTGAGTCTATGTCTTTAAGTTTATTGTGGACATTTGACTGTTCTGTGACTAGGAGGTCTATAGGTGGCATGTTGGCTAAGACTAAGACCGCACTCTCTGACACTGTTCTATATGCTGAGATGGTCCTCAGTGTTATCGTTCTCTCCACTGACAACAGTTTTCTCTGATAACTTTCGATGTCCATTGCGTCTACCCATACCTGGGCAGCATACAGTATTTTGGACAGGACTGCACTTGCAATGAATGTCCTCTTTTTCTGTTTTGGCCCGTCGATGTTTGGCATTATACTCTTTAGATTTACTCCTACCTCGGTTGTTTTCAGGGCCACTTCTTCCATATGTGGTCCGAAGAGTAGGTATCTATCTCTACTCCAAGGTAGGTGAGGTGCTTTTTCTAACCTATCTCCTGTCCCCCGACTTGGAGTCTTGGTTTCCAAGCTCTTCGTTTTGTCACGAGCGTTAATTCAGTCTTCTGTACTGCCAAGTCTAAGCTCTTTTTATCCAACCACCGTTTAACTGTATAGAGTTTCATTTGCTCGAATTTCGAGAATGTCTTCATTTTTTGCTACCGATTATCACAGCGTCGTCCGCAAATCCAATTATTTTAGCTTCTGTAGGCCGTGTGGCCTTCAGAAGCGCATCATACACCAGATTCCATAAAAAGTCAGAGGCGGGATTATATAATACTCTAGGTGGCTACTATTAATCTGGGAAATTCAGAAGGCACAACTTGAATTGAATTGTTTATTTCAGAAACCCGTCAAACGCCAACTTTCTCATTACCAGAAAACCGAGAAAAAGTGTTCTAATTTTTCTGATTTTAAAATATTTTTTAATATTAAAGCAGTTAATAAATGAATATTTTTCAGGTAAATATACACTAAACGTTATGTCTTCTCTCATGGAAAAATACTCTACTGCTAAAGCGCTTTTTAGATTTTGGCGTTTGACGGGGTTCTGAAATAAACGATTCAATTAAGAAACATAAATTTACTGAATAAGTTGTCATACAATTAAATTAGTTGATTACGCTTAAAATCTCTTGTGAATGTAATTATTAGTAGATTGAAAAAACACCGTAATTGTTATTAAGATTGAACAATAATGCGCCATGACCAAATGTATATTAGAAATATACTAAAATTGTCCAAGGATCAGGCGCGGCTCGTCATTAAAGGCTGTAAGGCGGAGCCTCTTCTAGAGAAGTCGCCTCCTAAAAGAAATTGAAGTTTATATTTATAAATGTATTTTTTTACTAATAATGGATTCCTGAGTTATATTATAAAACAATCATATCAAAATGTTTGTTAGTTATTGGCCCTCTGTAACGTATTTGAAGCTGTTGACAGGGAAGAGAAAAGTATTAGGCTCCCACTTCATTCCGCCGTAAGGCCTGTGTAAAACAAGCAGGCGTGACGTCATGCATTCACTGCACAGGCTTACCGGCGGACGAATGCTGCGGCAAGGCAGCCTTCAAGGGTGGGGCCTAGGGTCTGAAGAAGGGTGTGATCACGAGATAGCGTTACTATGCAGCTCAGCGAATAGCATTGCGCATCAAGTAGTTTTCCCAATATGCGGCAGGAGCGCTACTTCCTTAAGCCTTCCTTTTATCAGAAACGCGAAGTCTACAGGACTGTAGGCTTCATGATCGAAAGAGATTAGGTATAGAAATGCAATGCCATTAATGTTACGCATTTGCAGCCTTCCCCATTTCGAAAACCACTAGCCGCGACTGCCAAGGATAAATATGGTATAATGCAATTGGTATGGCATTACCGCAAGGAAATTATAGTAAAATCCCCTGGACACAAACATATGGGAATGAAGATATGGCTTGCTGAAGCAGAAAACAACAATAGTGTTGTCATTGTCACGCGTTCCGGTGACCCTGCAGACACGCCGATTGCCGAGACAGCGTGGGTTGGACGAGGCACGGCCGGCACCTCAGAGGTTCACTGTATAGCGGAGAACTATACTTGAATTGTTTGAAATAAGTTGCATGGCAAGCAACACATTAGTCATTGCGGTGCACGGCATGAGTGATGCTCATAATTAGCAGTTATGTCACTATGCAGCTTAGGGTATGCGCGACATGCTTATACTGGTTCGGAATGGTCACATGGTAGCACATTAAAGAGTATTTGACACAAACATTCATTATTTGTTTTTTTATTTATTTTACGTCAAAAAACAGTTAAAAACTGCGTATGGCGTGCTATGGGGAAAAGTGAACTGTGTGCACATTTTCAAAATTCTGTGATCCCTACACTAAGTCATATACTACTTAAATTTTGAATTTTTGAAAGGGAGAAAAAAACTCCCATGTAATAAAATCTATTTTTAAGGATAAACAAGCAATAAATTTTGAATTTTGAAAGGGAGAAAAACAAAACAAAAAAACTCCCATGTAAAAAAATCTATTTTCAAGGGTAAATAAGCAATAAATTTTGAATTTTGAAAGGGAGAAAAAAACAACAAAAAAAACTCCCATGTAATAAAATCTATTTTCAAACATAAATAAGCAATAAATTTTGGCTCTTATTACTTCCTGTCGCGACAACATGGACACGATAATTTGAATAATTGTATTTCCCACTGAATTCTAGAAGACGTGCACAGAAAATGAAGTTACATTTATGTCCAGAAGCAAAACAAGGGGCCATCTCAGCATTTGCTCAGTGGATCAGGGAAACTGGACGAAAAACCTGATCGAGATGGGGGTCATTGACCCGGAAGCTGTATTACAATAGTTGTTACAGGTTGTTTATACTCATTTATACAGTCCAAATGGTAATTAATGCATTATGTATCATTGTTAAAATTAATGTTACTTCTCTTGTGATGCTCAGTATAGTCTCTAATTGTATAGAAACAGTTATGCAGCAGAAACGATTTCACTTGTGATTTAAACTTTTCTATTGAATTTAATCGTTTAATGTCATCTGGCAAAGTGTTGTAAAATAATGTACATGTATTGTATGTAAATTTTTTGTAATGAGCTGTTGATACTGTCACCTGATGAATATGATTTCTACGTCGAGTGTTATAGTAATAGACTTCGGCATTTTCTGAAAATATATTCCCGTCCTTGAGCAAGTAATTTTTTACAAAAATTACTGATTCGTAAATAAAAAGACACGGTAATGGTAGAATTCCTAGATTAATGAAGAGAGGCTTAAATGAATAACGTGGGTGGGATTTGGTTATTATTCGTACAATTCGTTTTTGTAATCTAAAAGTCTGGGAGCTATAAGATGTATTTCCCCAGAATATTATGCCATATCTCAGGCGGGAATGAACATTCGCGAAGTATACACAACGAGCAGTATGAAGGCTGACTGAATTTGCAAGAATTCTGAACGCGTAGCATAATGAACTTAATTTTGTGTTCTTAATTTGTGAGTTTGTGAACTTAATTTGTGAGTTTGAACAACAGTTATGAGACATTGCGCAACACTTGAAAAAAGAAATTGAAACAATCTGCAACTGATTAACAGGGTTGCACTACACATCAGTTGAACGGATGTCTTTCACACGCATTTTATGGATCATTGCGGCGAATTGGCACACTGTTCGTGAGCTCGGGCGACGATTACGACATAATGCAACACACGACAGAATGTCTATTAACAGTCATTTTAACAACTGATTAACAGAGAACGAGCTGTACGCGCAAGTTATATTATGTAAAAGTTAAATATATGCCTCACACGCGCACTTGGCGAATTACAGCGGTAATTGGCATGATTTGTAAACTGATTAAGCGAGGACGGCGGATACAGATCCGACTCGCATGCTAGCACTGAAGTGACTGACTGAATTCATTACAGCGATGAGGTGAGGCGAACAAGATTCGCATGGTTTGTCTGGCTCAGCCAAGGACGATTGATTTCTTTTTTTTCCCTAGGGCTTGTATCCAGCCGACAGTCGGTTGCCCTTTACGTCCCGAAGGGACACATATTCGACCATACACTAGACAAACACTTGCGGGCTCCTCTGATCTGGGGTAAGCAGAACGCGAGGTCCTCCGCGACAACACACACACACAAAGTCAAGGGACAAACATCCATGCCCAAGGCGGGACTCGAACCCGCGACCCTTCGGACCGAAGCGCTGAGTCGGTACTCGCTCTTAGCCACCTCGGCCATCCAGGTCGGCCCGATTGATTTCTGCTCGTTATAATTAAAAGCTTTGACTTAGGTTATATTACAACTTAACCAAGAGATGTATGAACATCACTGGCGAATCCTGAACAGTACTTTAAGAATACCGCACTTTATGGAAGCTACCTCTACCGTTCTTTTATTTTCAGCTTTTTTGAAATCCCATTACTATGAAATCCGGTCCTTAATAATTGTTCTATAAGACGATTACCCAAGCCACCAACTTCTGGATCATTAACACACTCCATTTTCTCAAAAACTTGAGAGGAGCGTAATTTACGAACGACCAAAGAAGGACTGTTCACCGCAATATTTTGCGGTGCCTACCGGCCGTCCAAACGGGTGTCCTCCTCTCTTCCCGCCTATAAAACATGAGCCCTAGGTTATCGCGGTTGGCATGTGGTTCCTTCGCCTGCGCTAGCGAATTCTCTGGACATCATTAAGAACGGTTTGAAACTTCTCACGCTATCGCACTTCATAGCGGATGCGGAAAACTGACTGGCTCTCAGAAGAAAAAAGGTTTTTTTTCGCATCAATTTTAAAGCTTTCAAAATCTCAATAATGTTTTAGAGGATTGCCAAACTCAGGAAATATTTATTCTAGATTTCGAATTATTAGCGCGAATTCTTCTTCTTCTTCTTCTTCTTCTTCTTCTTCTTCTTCTTCTTCTTCTTCTTCTTCTTCTTCTTCTTCTTCTTATTATTATTATTATTATTATTATTATTATTATTATTATTATTATTATTATTATACGCGGTGTATCGAAGAATTCGCCACTGATGAACATATAGCAAATTAAAAACTGAGAATTTTGGTAAGGCTCAGTAAGTTCATGTATTGAATTGATTGTTTTGAATAATAATTCCACGAAGCGTGGCGTGAGCGCCACGTAGGCAGCCGTTCTTGGAATGTGAGCGACTGTGAGGCGAAGGCATATTGCACCATATTACACAATCTTGTAGAAGCGACTGGAGTCGCTTGAAGATAATTAAACATTGAATACAAATTACAACACGAGGCGTGCACGATTTTTTGCTCCTAGTTCTAGCTTCTTAGTTTTTAGCTTCCTAGTTCTAGCTCGGCCCGATACAAGCTCCACTCGCAACGTTATGGCTTAGTTTGCAGTGTTGCCTACCTTCGTTCTTTACAATGCGGGCTTCTCTGTTTTCGCTCTCTTTCTAACGTTATGTGGGGACGGTGCTCCTTGTTATGCAATAGTTTCTATAACTATTAATTATTTCTTCATAATTAAAAAAAGATCTTGTTGTTTCTCATTGTTATGTCGCGTATCCAAGACGCGCTATTACGCTGTTTCCCGCCGAAGAAGTTGAAATCTCTGCACTGACGTGAGGAAGACAGAACCCGTTTCTCCCCGCACCTCCCGCTGTGAAGTATCAAGAAAAATTGCGCGATTAGTACAATTAATATTATGATTGTACAAAATACAATTGCTGTCGCATGACAAGACATGCATGCTGAAGCATAAAATAACATGTTTATAAAATAATACAGGTGGCGTACCAAATGTGTCACCAGTTGTTTCTTACATAATTTATGAGCCGCACTATATATTCCATTAAGCATCTCAACAGATTAATAGTAGAGCTTTGAGAAACAAATGAGTTATAAAATGACGCGTAATTCGCGATACCGCCACTAGGAGACTAGTTTATAGACAGTGGCCGACAAAGGAAGACCGACGACGCCGCAGCGCGAAATGAGTCTCCATTTTGTTGTTAAATCAAACATTTATTGTTAATACAAACTCTTGATACATACAACATATGCTACAATGAAAAACACACATTGGAAAATTGTTCTAACGCAGTACACGCTCAAGATGTCCAGCATTTAGATTCCTAACTTCTAGCAAACGAACACCGACGTTAGGGATAATCCTACGGCACAAGTCTTCTGTGATACTTGAAGAATAATTCTTCTGAGCTCTATTAACGCATGTGGACCTTTTGGGATTTTCCCTCTTTAGATACCTGCAAAGAAAGAAGTCACATGGGTTGAGATCTGAACTATTGGCGGTAAAAATGGTCCGCCGCTGAAACGCCCTGTAAACCTGAGTGAAATGATACACATGTCGAATCGCTCGTGTGAAAACACCAAATTGATTATACAGTCACTTGCAAGGGGTCCATTGTGTGTCAAGCTGTTGTCAAAAACGCCTTTGAGTCACAACAAGACTTTTCGTTTCATGGAAGAGAAACACAGCCGCCGATCGCTACTGCGTCATCAGTCTTCCTTTGTCGGCCATTGTAATGAAAACTATTGCTCTACCACTCTCAAAAACACCTTCCACTGCGCATGCCCGAACGTGGCCTCTCCCTCCAAAGCTCCTAATTTTTCCCCGTTTGCCTGCGCTCTCTTTCTTTCTCTGTTCGTCTCGCGGTAATTCAACACTGCGAGTTTGGCGATAACAAACTGATGAGTGAAAAGGATCAGACGAAAGGCAGCTTACGTGTTTCTACAGTAGGGGTTGTCCAAACGATCAACAGAAAATAAGCCGTGTCTTGAAGAGTTTCTGTCTCCAGTTCCAGTTTTACCAGGGCTAGTGAGCAGTGACTGTGTTTTACACAGTAGCTGCTGTTATTGCCAAATTTCGTTCGCGATTGTGCTTTTTATAATGGCATCTTCTTCATCATCCACCAGTGTGTCTGGTAGGACCCTGAGAGGACAAGCGCGTGAAATCTTTTATCGAGTGGTTCAGTGCTTTCGCCAGCTCAAAATTACATTAAATTTGCGTGATAGAAATGTAGTGCAGATGGCGAGTGATGCGAAAGGGGTTTCGGAATCCACAGTGAACACCGTAATTAGGGAAGGGCTTGAAAGTGTAGCGAAGGGTCAGCTCACATTTTCAACTCCCAAAGGAAAGATAATGGAGAGAACAAAACTGATCGAAGTGGATTCTTTCTCAGATTCAGAGTTATAACAAGAATAGGGAAAGGACAAAGATTAATTATTGAAGACGGGTTTGTCGATGATGCCTTGTTGATATTATCTTCGGAACAGAAAACAGGAAATTATCATACGTCAAAAAATTTATAGTAGAATGGCTAAATAATCATGGAGTTGCTTTCGATCCATGACGCTCAAAAGCCCAGTTATTACAAATAATGCAAAGTATACCCACTGAAAAACGATACGACGTTGATCAAACAATCATTGAACATGGCCACATTCCCCTCCGTCTTCCACCGTACCATCCAGATCTAAATCCAATAGAACTTGTTTGGGAATTTATAAAAGGGTGCGTGCCAGCAGAAACAATTGGTGCACTCTTAAAAGAAAAGGAAACGTTTTGCAGAGAAGCGTTTGCACAATACAGTGCTGAACAATGGATGAAATGTTGCGAGCATGTGCAGGGAATAGAAGCGACATATAATAATTCAATGTCATGGACCAACACTATGATGAACTTGTCATTTCTTTGGACACTCCTGGGAGTGCGAGTTCTTCTGAGGTCGGGGCCAGTGATGACGAGTGACGGTCAGTGCGATTGCTGCGTGTCGCAGTCGCCTCTCCTTGTCGCCTACGCGCTTCCTTATCGCCCAAAGGGGAAATCTCAGCTGGAGCAGGGTGGGGGCAGCCTCCGAGGCTTCACCAAAGGTACGTCCGCTATGATGGTTTTTTTGCGAGCGGTTCAGCTATAGTCTTCTAGCGGTGGTATCGAGAATTATGCGTTATTTCGCAACTCATTTGTTTCTCCCCGCTATACTGTTACTACTGTTGAGATGCTCAATGGGATATCTAGTGCGGTCTCTTTGATCGCTGCACAAGTTTGCAAGCTGCAACAGATTTCGGGTCTTTGTTTGCAAAGACCTTCCAGCGTGTCGTCCTCAATATTTGGGATAAATCTATCCCAAAATTCGTGTTGGCTTTTCCTCACTAAACTCTTTGTAAAATTTCGTCTTTGCCGAGAAGCTCGTAATTTTCTTGTGAAGAATTATTAAGATATCTTATATAGAAATAATTTTTTCTCTTTAATGGAATACTCTATTTCCTCTGTATTTGTTTTAAGACCTTTTTCAAACATTTTTTCTTTTTGCCAAGAACTTCACAAGATATTTATGTACAGCTTCTTATATGTTATTGCATTCCTCTTGTTTGTTTCTTTAGACTCTCTTTCCATGAGCTCCTCATTTAAACGTTTCTGATATAGGTAATGAATATCTCGATTAAGTAATAAATGAACTTTGTAAACTTTATCTACTCATTCACATTTTCTTCTTTGTGAAAACCACCACATTTTATACACGTTAACTTTAAAAATTACATGGTAATAGTCAGAACCAATATCATCACCTCTACACACTCTAATAATCTGGCCAGCCAAATTGTCATGTTATAATATAATCAATAATCGATCTTAAAGCCCTTAATGACCAAGAAAACGTATGGATACCTTTCTTTCTGAAAAAAAGTGTTTTGAATTTTTAGTTCAATAAAGCTGACAATATCCCTTTGCAAATATTCGTTATCATTGACTGTTCCTTCACCGTATAAACTTATGCAGTTATCGATCTGCTTATTACCAATCACCAACTGTTGCATTGAAGTCTCCAGCCACCGCCAGTTGTTCGTTATACAGTACTTTTCCACTACTTTCTGGAGTTTTTACAAAAATTTTCACATTCTTCCACTTTACCATTTTATGAAGCATAAACTATTATTGTAAGATTTCCTCTCATGTTTCAGGTAAACAGTGGTGATCCTGTCTGAGACATATTGGTAACTGTTTATTTTACTTTCTAACTTATTTTGTTAAAATTGCTACACCCGCACTGACACTTTGTTGTTGTTGTTATTGTTATTGTTGCACGCCACTGTAGAACATGATAAGCGCCATGAACATATTTACTGCCTTGAATTTTCTACTTTGTCTAAGATATGACTAATGCATCTACATTATTATTTTTCAACACTTGCTAATTCAATTTCATCACCTGTCAAAGATCTAACATTCCATGTACTTAAAATCAATTTTTCCGCAATCCATTTGTTTTGTTTGTTTCGAGCCATGTCACAATCCATTTCCGAGGATATTATGGTTTCTGACAGTAAAAAGCTAAATCTTACGAGCGCTGCGCAGGTTTAGCTTGGTGAGAGGTTCGCCACTTCACTGCTTCGAAGCCAGCAGGGTTTATAGGAGACGAAGCTCTAGGTTCTTCCGCTCCTTCTAGTATGTGGATTTCACCCACATGTCTGGGGACCGTTTTCCTTTTCTCTTTGGCACCCACCTGGGTCAGGTTCTGCGAGGAGCGGGATTCTTCTCCTGGATTGCCTTTTCGTCTGGACCTTCATCTTTGACCTGTCCGGCAAGGGAGGCCCTGCTGGTAACTTCGTTACTGCCGGCATAGCCCAAAGGATCATGAGACCATACAAGCACCACCACCAACAAGTTCATGCAATCCCTAGAGGGAGTGTTCCAATTATATTATTATTATTACATTGCTTATATGCTTACACAAGTAACAAGAATTTTTACGTAAAAACCACTATATATATATATATATATATATATATATATATATATATATATATATATATAAACTGTGACGTAACGGGGTGCGCGCGCGGCGACGTGGCGTCCGCCGACCGGCGGGCCGTACTTCAAGTTTTGTGAGATACTTTTTATTGATACCTCCTGTAACGGAAGTCGGCGACCGGGGGAACGGAGTTCTTGACCTGGTTGCTCCCGTGCTTCCCGAAATAAAAACCAAGTGCAATTTTTAAAAGAAAAAACAAAACATCCTTTAATGGACATTAACATCTACAAGAAGTATGGTCACGTTTGCTTCCATGAACCATTTACCGCGAAAGGCCTCTCCGTCAAAATAAGACACAAAGATTACAAATTATACAAAAAACAACAAAACTTAATTCTATTTACAACTGTACAATTATAGTTCTACAGCTGCGGCTCCTCCTGCCCTCTCGCCTGCTGCCCGCGACCTCAGGGCGATGATCCGTTCAACGAACTCATCAATGCCCAAAAAAAAAAAAAACATCCCATAACCTAGACGCGGAATCTCGGTACAGTACTTATCGTGCGTCATGAGTCCACCACCGAGCCACCTGCCACGGTCCGTAGGTCACCAGTGTCTCCAGAAAAGGCCGTGTCCCCGGCGCTGATAAGCGCCGCTGCCACAGTCCGCCGCTCCAACGCGCGGCCTGGCTCCGCTCCACTCCACACTTAACGCCGACTCCTAACTATTTCCCGACATTCGCCGACTTGCTTCCGAACACTTCTCCACTCAACACTTTCACCAAAATTATCGTACGCAACGGCGCGGCTCACTGCCGTCACTCCACTCCGACATTGCCTACCGTTCACCTCCAACACTCTAGCGACACACCTCAGGTCGACCCCAACCCTACTTCACTCCCCTCCTTTCTTACCCCACTTTCACTTTCTTCCTTTCACTGCCCCTCCGCTACGGCCGATACTGCCGCCTGGGGGGGGGGGACCACGAACGGCGCCCTCGCAGGCGCGCGGCCTCCCATACCATGCAACCCACAGTGGCGACAGCCCACACCTGGGCTCGGCGTCACAGAAAATGTGCATTACTTTTATAATGAACCCTTCATATATATATATATATATATATATATATATATATATATATATATATATATATATATATATATATATAAAGGGTTCATTATAAAAATAATGCGCATTTTCTAAAAAAAATAGATTTATTAGTCGGACCTGTACAATTGCATAAAACTCTTCAAAATACTCTCCCCTGCATCAAAACACTTGCGGAGACGTGTCTGCCACGCCTGGAAGGCACCTTGAAAGTCCTCGACGGGAATGTCTCTCAGGAACGTTGTAAAATGCTTTTGGATGTTTTCCACGGTCTCCGAATGCTTTCTTTCAGCTCTTTCTTTAGTCGGGTAAACAAAAAAAATCACACGGTGCCCAGACGGGACTGTAACGGTTCTTACTGGGGGGACCATTGGGATGTTGCTCCGGTGTTAAGAAAGTTCGGTTCAATTTGAATCAAATCCAACAATTCTTGACAGCGCGAAATTTCAAAGTTCTTTCTGATCTTCCGTCAACACTTTCGCCACAAGCTTCGCGCAGATCTGGCACATTTGCAGATGTTCGGTCATTATCCCATGTACCGCAAATGTGGGCTTGTGTAGGGAGGCAGCAATTTGCTGGATGCTCAGTCGACAGTCATAACGCAAAACTTCGCACACACGATACACGTATTCGTCGGTACTGACCTTTGTTGTGAGTCCAGAACGGAGTTCATCGGCAATATCTTCCCGGCTCTCCTTGAACGCCATGTGCCACCTCTCAGACTATGACCTTGAAATATAATTGTCCTTGAAGCTTCTGGAATGTTTCGGTTGCATTTTTTCCAAGTTTGACCCAAAACTTGATGGCATACAGCTGTTCAAGCGAACTCTCCATCGTGCCGTGTTACAAAGTCGAAAAAACACACACCGCGGAGGCACGTTTTTCCTCTCACACTTCCGGGAGCATACTGGTGACCGGTTGCGTTGGAAGGGTAGACCACCCAATTTTATCGCCCTACCATGGATAGTCGCGTTACAATAAAATCATGCGCATTACTTTCATAATGATAGATAGATAGATAGAAATTTATTCTACAATTGGGCAAATGATGCCCGGTGGCAGAATACAAAATTACAATTACAAATAAAATACTAATATATAAAAAAATAAATATAAACAAACAAATTGACTTTGTCATTTCCTATACATGCAGATGGCATTTACATTCCTATACTAAACATTAAAATGCATATACACTAACATATAAATGAATAAACTTACATATTACACAAATATACATACATACAAACATATACACGTATAGACATAGAGAGACGAAGGAACCCTCACATACACAAACAGAACTTATTCAGTCATATTCAGACGAAATGAAATCACTTCACTTCACTTCACTGCATTGCATATAACTTTATCTAAATATTAATTGTGCAGTTTTTACTGCAGACTACGCATAATCGCACCTTTCCATTATCTTCACTATGTTTTCACCCTATTGACTAATTTTCTATATTTTTTTTTCTAAAACCTCGCGCTGAGCAAGGAAAGGGCTCAAAAACTGTCGCAGGCAAATCGTTCCAATCTACTATAGTTCTGTTTACAAAGGAGAATTTCCCTACGTCCGTTCTTTGTATTCTTGTTCTAATTTTATATTTGTGATCAAATCTATTTAAATAATCTGGTTTATCTAGCCTACCCCGAATTTCCTGCCATGCGGAGCAACCAACGTAAGATTTATACAGCGCGCAAAGTCGTGCCCTCTTCCTCCGGCGTTCTAATGATTCCCAATGCGCAGGTGTGTTCTTCCGAACTGTATATTTTGCCGCTCTGTTTTGTATCCTCTCTAAGCTCTTTTTAAGTCCTATTCTGTACGGATCCCAACAACTAGCTCCGTATTCCATTACCGGCCTAACAAGCGAGGTATACGCGATTTCCTTTGCATTCGTATTACATTTTTTAAGATTTCTCATGACGAAATGCAAAGACCTCCAAGCTTTACCCACTACATAGTTCGTTTGTTTCTCCCATCCCAATTTACAATCCAGGAGAATGCCAAGGTATTTACAGCTCGAGACTCTCGGAACTACGTCACTACCTAGCTGATAAGGTATTGTATGAAAAGCTCTGGCCCTACAAAATGTGATCGATCCTCTCTCCCTCTCTCTCTCTCTCTCTCTCTCTCTCTATATATATATATATATATATATATATATATATATATATATATATATATATATAAACGTGGCTGATTTTTGTAGGACAAACAGCGGTTGATCAATCGCCACATAGTCTAGACGCCTCATATCTCCCACACAAATTCAGGTCCATTGTAGCCGGTGTGATGACCGTAACCTAAGTGACAAGGAATACTTTTAGCAGAATTTAAACCTCCACAAATTTGCTTAAAAGGCGACAGTCTTTCTATACTGAATTTAGGGAGTTCCTCACATGAACTACCACACACTTTCCACTTTCTGGCCCGCACCAATCTTCGAACGAAAAGTCGCAAGTTCGGTTACATTTACGGCGCTCTCCAGTTCGCCCGTGGCCGACCTTGGCACTCTCGCCGCCCGGTGTCGCAGCGACGTCACTCCACCTTCTCTCGTACGCTTCGCCCGTCCGCCACGCGTTTGGTCAAACCAGGCCCTTCTCTCGTACGCTTCATCCACTCCCGGCTCTCCTTTTCTTCTCTCTTCTTTTCGTCCTCGCCACGAACGTGTATGCCCACGCTCCAAGTCTCTGGGGCGTCGCAAAATCGGATCTTTGCGTTACTACACTGGGCGTCGCAACTGCATTTCGGATGGCTTCAGCACATCTGTCTCCACTGGATTTCACAAAACTGTCCTCTGCGCGAAATGAGCCCTTTTGGAAAAAACGTCACTGTTCTTACTTCACTCTGACCGCTTTCTTTCTAACGAGCTCGCTGATGATTATATGTTCGTATTGCAATCACACTTCTATACCAACTAATCCTCCACGCTCACGCCACTCAATTATTCACTTTCACTACCAAATTTCTAGAGAACTTATGCGTTTGCCTAAGCTACCAGACTCAGAACTAGTGCTTTCGCTCGCGTCGCCGGATTAAAACCTTTTCGTCGTATTTATGAGATGTGGCCTGGGGCAACCTCGGAGGGGTTGTCACTTCTCATCCCTTCGTCTGAAGAAAAACTCTGTTCGCGAGTTCGCACTCCGCTCTTCGGTCAGCCGCGGATAGATGGCGTAGTTTGCGTCTGTCACGCGCTTCGCTCCTTCCCGTATGTCGGTGTCTGTGTGGGCGGTTGTGGCGATATGAAGGATATAATCCCATATCGTTACATATGCAGTGAAAGCTTACTACTAATTTACCTAAAATTACAATACAAACTAATTTGGTTATAAATATCTATTTTTATTCTGGTTCTGTTAGTTTTTGCGGAGTCTGAAGTTGGAAAGACGCAAAATTTGAGGTCTGGAGTGACAGAACTCGGCGGAAAGACGTGTCATATCTGTTCTAAAACTTGGAATTCTTTGTGGAGTTGTAAGTTTGTGACTAACCAATGAGCATATGATCGTTCTAAAATAATGATTCTGGACAATTTGAAGCTTGTAAATGTTTGTTTTTGAAGCGGAGATCCAAACTGGACAGGCGTACAGGAGGACAGATCTAATGGTTTGGAAGGTGGTTGTGGCCGTTGGGAATGAAAGATAGGAAGGTCGATTATTGATAGTTTTAATTGATGTAACTTATTGCTTGTTTTATTTTAATATTGATGTGTCGGTTCCAATTGAGTTTAGTATCCATTTTAAGACCGAGGTATTTCACTGAACAATTTCGGGGGAGCTAGTTAATGGATTCATTATGTATTGTGAGCGATGCTGAGGTGTATAGGTTTTTACACCCAACACTCACCATATTGGATACTCGAATTCTCATTAAATTTTGCCACACGCATGCAAATTTCACATATTCAAATTTTGAAGTGCTATAGACAGTGGGGGCTGGTGCCTTTAATTAATGAGGGGCTGCATGCAAAAAAAAAAAAAAAAAAAAAAACTACCTTAATTACTTATAGATGAGCTCCACACGACGAGGTTTGTATGTTGAAAATTTATTTATGACCCTTTCTTTAAAATTTGTTATGTTGTTGAGAACTGCCCTTTCTATAGATAACATTGCGAGCGCAGTCAATCTTTCTTCTCCCATGGTACTTCTAAGGTAACTTTTTATCCGCTTTATAGCTGAAAAACATCGCTCTGGTTCGCTAGTCGTTCTTGGGATAGTTACAACAATTCTCAAGAGCTTTACAACTTCTGACGGCAAAAAAAGATGACGGCAGGTTGTTTGAAATAATAAAATGAAGTTGATTTGCGCCTGATAAATTTCTAAATTGTCCTCTTGAATAAAGAACAGAAAGTTCCGTATGCAAGTCTCCATATCGAACATTTTATACAACTCCCTTTTATACAACTCTTCGTCTGGAAATATTTCGCTGAATTTGGCGAAATTGGATGGCATTACTATTGTTGAAATTTGAAGGTGTTTTCTGAACTAAAATCACATATTAGCCTGGGTTATAATGAGATCACAGACTTCTTTGGCAGCCACTACTCGCGTATAACTTTCTTGAATACGACGTCGCTTGTTGACACTGTTAGGTTCACTGCTTCTTTCGTTCTCTAGTACTTCATTTCTGACTTCATTAACTGCTTTAAAAAAGTTAGCGATACAAGAACGAATCTCCACCATATCTGCCTGGCGACATTAGAATTGGTTGTACAAAATATCAACACGTGGCACGATATGATGGGAAAAAGTTAGCCAAAAATTAAAATCATCTTCAAGAGTCTTCAGTAGAGCTGATGCATATCTTATGGTGATATCACTTGAAGACTCTGATTCCATTAGAACTTGAAAACACTCGATTAAAGCTTCCTTCTTTTCAAATTTCTCGATTTGAAATTCCACCTTGTCACTCCGGCAGCAGGTATTCTCTTTTCTACACAGGTATCTAACGCATTACTCTTTGCGGGCATCTGGAAAAGAATGCTGGAATTGATAAATTCCCAAAGAAAATTCTTGCTTTGGAGTTCTGTTTAGCTGTTCTTTCCATGATATTAACTTGGTGAGCGAAACAGTGGATAAAATAAGCATTCGGATACAATTCCTTTCCTCTTATCTGCACGCCACTGACACCGCCACTCATCACATGAGCACCATCATATGTCTGTCCAATTATTTTCTCCTTTTTATCTTTTAATATGTCTAATTGTGCGAGAATGCATTCTGAAATAGCATTTGCATTCTGTCCATGAGGATTAAAAAAGCCCCAGAATCTTTTCCTGACATTTTCTTTTGAATCACAATATCGTAATATAATAACAAGCTGAAATCCATCCGATACATCGATGGTTTCATCAGCCATAACTGCGAAGAAGTCTGACGCATCTACTTCTTCCAAAATAGCCTCTTTACAAACCTCCAACATACACTGCAACAGTTCAACTTGAATAGTTTGTAATGTGCCTTTAAAAGAAGAAGCGCTCTCTAAATGTGATTTAAATACAGTGTCAGAGTCAAGTTCTCTCGTGTATGCTACTAAGTTCATAAATATTCCCCGATTTTCAGACTTGTCATTTTCATCGTGTCCTCTTAGGACTAGTTCGTTTGATCCACAGAATTTAATAGTTTATTAATGTACCTGGCGATTTTTGCACACTTGATGGTTGTGACGTTGTATGAATTCCTCATAGGCTTTACTTAATCTCTGACGTACGTCTACTGAAGCCAGAAGAGCCAAATCAAGAGCATTGTTAACATGCTTTTCCGATTTTTCATGTTTGTGTATATTTTCAATAAGTTTCTTCAAGTCACACATATCTTTTTCAGTCCACGTCACAGTTGATGGATCACCTGAAGCTCCAAAAAGAAGACACGGAAAACAGAAATGCGCATTTTGAGACTCGCAACCATTCGTTTTTTTATATATATTTCCGGATTGAAAGTTCTTGTATATTGTTTCTGACTACTCGTAGCAGATTGAGATATGTTCAGTGGAGTAGGCTCAATGGATGCGAGTGATGTGTCGCATCCCCATGTTTTATGTCTCTTTTAAAACTTTTGCTAATTTTTTTTTCTATTCCTCAAGTACATCTCTCTGGTCCGTTTGTACCTTT
Source organism: Teleogryllus occipitalis (assembly GCA_011170035.1). Classification (NCBI taxonomy): domain Eukaryota; kingdom Metazoa; phylum Arthropoda; class Insecta; order Orthoptera; family Gryllidae; genus Teleogryllus; species Teleogryllus occipitalis. The sequence goes on along the minus strand of BLKR01008993.1, from coordinate 154,331 downwards.
CGTTTTTCCCCCATGCGCTTTCCGGTAGGCCCATCACCTCCATGGATGTGACAGACCGAGAAACATCCCTTCGACAGCTTCGATTCGTTACCGAGGTCATTGCACTCTCATCATGTGCTGTGTGCAAGATGCGAGGTTTCGGCCGACGGTGATGCGGCGCTGACTGTCGCATCTGAGACTTCTCATTGGCGCTTCTGTATTCCCCCTCTCAAAGCTTCGCCATCGCGTCCCAGTGGTCACGTGCTAACGGCTGTGGCCTCCATAACAGGTGAGGGGAAGGGAGTTTCACCACATTACACATGCATGCGCGTATTATTGTTTTGTTTATTATTTTCGGAGCAAGCAATGAACAATTAGCAATTTTCGAAGAAGGTACAGTAGGTATGTACATCGTAATACAATAGACACCTTAATTGGTCTACCTGGTTTAATCCGTAAAACTGATTGCATACCCATGATCTTTAAGCAGGAGACGCCCCTGGATATGTTCAGTACCGGTGTAGATCTACCGCGAGCTTTTATATCGCTCTTTTCTTGACGAGTTAAACTTCTAAATTTCGCAGTTGTTAAATGTTGAACAGAATTAATATTCGTATCCATTCTAAACACGACAAAATAACTGAAAAATACAATATATAGCACCTCAACCATATCACCCGCCCGTCAGCTTTCTAAAATCGCGTAAACTTCGCGCAAAACTGAGGGACTGCCCTTCCTTCAGTCCCTAGTGTCCCAATATTGAGAAACATAAACAGCGGAGAAGCGAAATCAACTATGCCCATACTCCGCTGTATGCAGCTGGGACTGGCAGTCCCAGGGAGGGAAGTGGAATTGCAGCAGAACCCGGCGGAAGGTTTTCGTAAGTTACACACGCACCAGTCGTGGGCTATATTGGTCATGTAATTGACAGAAACACTGTTTCACATATTTTATTTTAATATAAAGCATAACTATCCTGGTACATATCGTAATAATGAAAGATCTTCTACACACATGCGTATTCACAAGAATGCTTGCAAACTTCTGGCAGACTGACTACCGTGAGACACAAAGGGACTTCCATCCAGAACATCCAACTTTACACAAAGAATTCATCAAGGGTATATTTTGAATCAATAAATCTAATATCAAACAAACACACATTCTCTAAGCGTCATAAATAATGCATTAAATGCTGTCAATAATTGACTGAACTTGTGTACTGTTAATGACAAGCAAAATTCATACTATGTTGCAGCGAGCTAGACGAAGACAGAATATTGGTATTCCCCTAAGACCCCCTCGGTCGCCGCACTGCGCTAAACAGCGTCACCGAAAGGCCGCATGTTCCCCGTGTTAAATCGAAGGGCCAAATAGTAATCCCAGTAATTCAGCCAAGAGCGTGGTGCAATATCTGGCAAGGCACCAGACACCGGAGAGAGTGCCAGTTGGACGCTCTTTATTTCAAAATTATTTCATATACTTCGATATTGCTGCAATATCTTGAATATCATTAAAAGGAAGATGTATATATCCAAGATAATATGAGATCTTTTCGATTATCTGGAGGTTGTGCAACCTAAGCATTAGCCGCCACTGAGTCAGTGCAGTAGAGACACTAGCATGACGACTGGGTCTTACAGCCTTCATGGACACTGATTAACGATACAACACAACCTTGCTCATCTCAATTTATCTCTACTTCGGTCAAATATTTTAGAAATTCCAGGGAGAAAAATATACACAAGAACGCTAGTTTAGTTGTCGATAAAGAAGAAAATATTATAAAATAAGTATTGGAAATAATAATCACAAAAAAATTGCGAATAACTTCCGTCTACATTAACTCGCTCGAGAAAATTTGTTGCGTCCCGATGTAAAGTTTCTTAGTCAATTCTGCGAATTGCTCCCTCAATGAAGAGGCCGTCATAGAATCTGTCGCAGATGCAGTGTTGCAAAGCTGTGCCTGTGAAGTCAGGATTTCATTTTCAACTGCACATAAGAGGGGCCATTAGCCTTCATTTGGGGGCCGCAAATTTACGATACTGCTACTAGATAATCCTGATGTACTGAGAACAGGGATTCATACATAATAGTCTCTAATATTGAAGTAAGTCTCTTAACGCAGTTGTTAGCGGACATTTTTCCACTTGAATTTTTTTCTAAATTCATGGCTGCCACGTCACACATACATTTAGTCGTTTCGTTCTCTTGAAAGTGTTTTTCATTAACAATTTGGAAGAGGAAGCCTTGCTTTGTTTATGTACTGGGGTCTTATACAAGATTAATCTGGCACTAATAAACACTCATACTGTGTAGTAACATTGTATTGTTTACCAATACAAAAATTAGTATTTTACACAATAAAATAAAAAAAAAATTACAATTACAAAAAAGGATAGATTACAGATCCCTCTGTGAATTAATTAAAGAATATATAAACATCTCTAAGATTTTTCATACGACACTTCAATACTCCAGGGCACAATAATTCAGGATCAATAGCAAGAATAGTCAAGAAAACTGCAAAAAATTATGTTATTGAGGTTTCATAATCATTACTAACATAAATTGACTTATGTGTTCATAAGAAAGGAGATGGTATCTAGGAATTCATTTTATCAAGGTTTTGCAAGTAGCTAGAAAATAAAAATGCTTCATAATGCAAATGCATACATTTTATTAAAGAAATAAAACTGATAAATTTATTCCCAAATTATTCTTCATCCTCAACTTTGTACAATAAAAAACTCATTAAATATTTTAAAAAATTGTAAAATAACATGTATGAGACAATATTTTAGGGTTACAAAATCAGGTGATTGTTTGCACTGATTTTGAATTTGATGGAACCTGGAAAAAATCTGTGCTTCCCTTAAATGAGGAATAACTGAAAATTTAGAAAGTCATCATGATTCACTCAATAGAAATTTATTTGTTTGTACTCTAGCACTACAGCCTCGTGAGGCTAAGGCCTGCCATGGCGTCCCAGCCTGATGGCTATGGCTACTAATTGAAGTTTTTCAAATAACCAACCCATAATTCCATTCTGCACTCTGACTATAAAAGAGTAACTTTAAAATAATTAAAAATCTTTTTTGTGCCAAATACTTGCACTATGACAAATATTTAGTTTCTCTACCAATGGAAAGAGTGTGGTACTAGAAAGATTAAAATGCTTAGGCACAAAGTGAAGTGCATTTCGATTATTCTGATGGTGAAATGAAACAATAATTATTGTCTGTTTACTTTGCTAATGAAGAAAGCAAAACAATGAAGAAGAATCTGAAATAGCATGTACAACAAAAGTGATATTTATCAAAATAGATCTAACAAGATGCTAGATGAAAGTATAGAAACAGAAAAGAAAAGAAGAAGAAGAAAACCCAGTGAAAGTGAGGAGAAAAGTGAAGCTAAACAGAGAGAGAAAGAACAAAATACTGAAAAGTTACAAGAGGAGTCATATTCAAGAATTCGAAAGTTGATGATAAATAAGTTTCAAGAAATGAATAGTACTCTTTCTTTGGAAACAATGATGGATTCACGATAAGAACAAGATTATCAAAGACATTTTCTATTGAAGATTCTGAAAGTGCTTAGAAAATTAAATGTAGGACATTGGGGGCTCTATTTCTTTTTTTTCCTTATGATAAATCATTGTAAATATTTAAGAATGTATAAATGCATGAATTTTTGAATCCGCTGAACTCGAGCCATATGATATGATCCGTCTTTTAACACCTTTGCTAAACTTGTATCAGTAAAATTCTTTATGAATTTTACTTCTATTTTGTCTTTTTTTAGTTATTGCATAATACATAATAGGAATGATATTAATTTTTTTTTTACTTCTTGTGCTTCTCACTCTTTTTATAACTTGTAGTTTTATAACCTCAGTACTTGCTATGAATGTAGCATGTACTATCAAGTGTATTAGTACATACAAGAACATCCTGTACATAGAAGCTGCCTTTGTTATAGAGTTGCAGTATTACAATACCCAGAATTATTCTGGGAATATTATATGACAAATATGGTACAATTTATTTTCTTCAATGATCTGACATTCAATCACCCTCAGGATTGTGAAATCACAGTTTTGTTGCTTGTTGCAATCACAGTTAAATTAAGTACAATTCATAAATTTGCAATAATCATCTCCTTGTTTGACATCTTTCATGTCATAAAATTGATTAATTCAAATAAATTATGTACAGAGAAAAAATCACAGTTCAATTAAGTACAATTAATAATTTGTAGAAGTCTTATTAGTTTCCATGTTCAAATATACCAATTGAAATAAATTTTGTACAGAGAGAAGAAAAAGAATGAAAGGGAAATTCATTTTCTCTCTAAAAACCTTCAACATCACCAATGCTATATAATATTTGTGCTTTCTTGGAAGCTTTAACATATTAATCGATAGCTAATGAATATAATATAGTCCAGAAAGGTTAGGAAATATCAATAATATGAATGACAAAACTCAAAAAGAATTGCTTTTTAACTTGTCAAATTTGCAGTCTACTAAAATTTTCTATTCTCAGATCCTTTTCGATCAGTAAAACAGCTAAGTACTCAAACACATATTCTATGATGCAAGAGCCTATTTGTAATCAGTGCTTGAGAACAGTTTTACTAGGTGATATACAGTCACTAAAGTATTCAACGAGCTCTGTAATAACATTATTTTTCCTTATAATCACAGTACTGAGCTCTCTTGACAAATGTGGCTGTTGGGAGTTGGAACATCTGGTATGAAATGACCTGAAAATACAAAAACCAATACCCAGATTTCCACCTCAAATCAACCCAAGGACCATTTGTTCCCTTCCAACAGAAAGACAATTATACAGAAATGAAGTTAGCCAGAGCTCAGGGCTGCAATAAAAACAATTCATGTAGTTTTCTTCAAACCATGAAAGCAACAATAGTCTTCTTAAAAACTCTCAGATTTGTGGTGAACACAGAAAAGAATTTTGAAGTCAATACAGACCACAAACTTTGAATGACTGTGTGGGTGAATTGTCTCTAGTAAATAATTATGGGCAAAAGATGTGACCGCCTGCAAGGAAACCTTATGTTGGAAGCTTCACATTCATTTTCTCATCACAAGGCACAATGCCTGATCTCCTGATCTTGCTGGACTACACTATGCACATCATTCTATTCAGACCTCATCAGTCTTATGTGCCAAAACAATACTTCCTGGTTACAAATTTCAGATTGTCATGGTCTTCCAGCTACTTTGGCAAACTATCTACAGCTTTACAAGCAGCATCTTCTAAATCTTTAGCAGATCTAATAGGGAGACCTGATTCCGCAAGTATTCTTTTTGCTTCATTCACATTTGTGCCTGTAACAGTGAAGATTATACCTTGACATAGGTGGTAGTGAACATAAATGGTAAGCGAGTTGGCTAAGAAGTGAAGTACAAGTGTGTAAAAGCATTCTTCAGCATTATAGATTAACATGAGAACGACTTCAAACGTTTTGCAAATTATTATTATTATTTAAATTATAAGATAATTATTATAAGAAACGAAATTTATATTGTCCACAAGTTAGTAGTGTTCTCAGTACAGTTGATGGGGGCAGAAAATGAGATAACTGGCAATAAATATCAGTCATTGATAACTAACCATCATGTCATGTCACATCAATGACTCACAACATGATCTCATTAAAAATAAATCCACTGATATTGCAATCTTCACATTCATAAATAAAATAGAATAATTTTTTTCCAAAATTCCCCAATTTCTCCTTCCCTCTTCTCTCCCTTTCAATTTCCATGAAATTTTCAGTTTTCCATTTTCAATAATATCCTACATTCCACATTAATTTACTTTCAAAACAATGGAAAAAGGTTGCTCATTTTAAAATTTTGGGATAAATATACTTTAAAAAAGTACATCATTGTAAGAGGAAAAAGAAAAGACAGAGAGAGGTGAGAAAAAATAAATAACAAGCACAAACAGAAACAAGAAAGGTTGCAACCATTTCTTGGTAGGTATAGAAATATAGTTCATTTAATTTGCACTCACCTTCCAGGCGAACTACCAATGGAATGTTCAATTTAATAGATCGACAAGCATTGATAATACCATTAGCAATTGTAGCACAATTAACAATGCCTCCAAAAACATTAACTAAAATAGCTTTTACATTCTGATCTGAAAACATAATATTCGCATTATATATAATTCAATTCAATCCTTACTTTGCTCCTTGTTTCAAAATACATTATATTACCTGAAGTCAAAATACGAAATGCTTCATAAACTTGTTTCTCAGTAACACCACCGCCCACATCAAGAAAATTTGCAGGTTCCCCACCATGCAATTTAATTATATCCATTGTTGCCATTGCAAGGCCAGCACCATTGACTGTAAACAGAATGAAAAAAGGAACCAATTAATATAGAAGTCATTAATTATATGCTACAAAATAATTTTCAAAAAAGACTAATTTAATCATCGCAAAAATAATGTACAAATGTTAATTATAACAATTTAGATAAAACAGAAAATAAGAATATATGATCAATACAATGGAATTAAGATAGAACTCAGAGAAAATGAGCAAGGATTGGAAGTGAAGTGAACCCATCTTGATCTTTGGAGATTTTAATTTTATTATGTGTTACAAACATGAAGCTTCTCGGTGATAGAGGTAAAGAGGTTATGCTTATACTTGTTTATTTTTTTAACATGATGGCTGAAGGTAGTATCTCCAAGATGGAATTCGGCACGACTTTTTGCGTCTTTCTTGGTCCTGCTGCAAGATGTCACATGATCGCAACCGCATCAAGCAATGCTGCAGATGAAGCGACTCTAGCAGTAGAACTGAGGAGGACTCAAAAAGTCGTGCCGAATTCCATCTTGGATATACTATCCTCAGCCGATCCTCTGATTTCAAGGTGGCAACAGAGACCACATTGAGAACGATATTGGGAAAATGGCCAAAAACCATGCCATCAATGTCTTTGGGAAAATTGTGGTATACATAGATTTATTTTTTGAATGTATCCCAATCAGTACGATGAATTATTCAGGGAGATTAAAGGGCATCATCATCATCCTCGTCGTTGTGGTTCTTCTTCTTCTTCTTCTTCTTCTTCTTATTATTATTATATCACTTCCAAGCAGATCATTAAGAACACTTGACTCTTAAGATAATATAAAAAGATGACTGCAGTTTTCAAAGTCAGGAAGAAAGGAGTGGTGTTGACAGTACTTAGAAAAAATTCATGATGACACTGTATAGTATTTTGATAAATGCAGCAGGATCTTGTGCCATCCCAGATAAGACAGTGGGCTCTGATGTTCTTAACAATAAAAAAAGGTGGGAGTGAGGAAAACATTGCATTGGATGGTGTTGTCCTCAGCTGTCATGAAATTAGGGACAAATACAAGACCCCCATCACTATGAAGGCCATCATCAACATTGAACTGTATGGACAAACTGAGAAGAAAGAGAATGTTGGGGAAGAAGATTGGTTGCCTGCATATAACAAATGATCTATAGTGTGAATTTTTTATTTTATTTATGAAATAATGGAAGCAGCAAATACGCTGACATGCATATGATGGATTTTACAATTAATTAATTACACTAGTCTACAAAAAAACAACTTTTTGTCTGCTACTGAGGAAAATTCACCTATATTATACTGAAGTCCATGCTCTCATTCCATATCTTAAGTCTATTCTAGCACATCAAAGTTTTTAAGTATAGTATTGTGAAACTACCTTGGCTGCGACTTCAGCTACAATTACGAGAACGACATTGATATCAAACTCCATCGGTTCCAACAAATGTGCAATACAATAAGATGAGTGTTCTCAAAGGCAAGAAGAGAGACGCAACTAAAAATTTCCAAATAATGGCAGTACCAGTTTTACTGTATGGGAGCGAGTCATGGGTATTGACGAGAAAGAAAAGTAGTAATATACAAGCTTCTGAGATGAGATTTCTAAGAGCAGTAAAAGGCTGTAGGCTCTGTGACCAGTTCAGGAATGAAAACTTCCGAAAAGACCTCAACATTTTCTCCATATTAAACAAAATAAAGGAGAAACGTTCAGCGTGGTCACAACACCTACAAAGGATGGAAAACGATAGGCTTACAAAAGCGGCCTACCATTATCGACCAGCAGGAAAAAGAAATTCTGGTCGACCAAGGCAACGATACAGTTGATTCTAAATGAAATTAGAAGCTTTTTGATATCATTGATTTTTGTCCATTTAATTGAAGTCATAGTCAGAGAAATATCTATTGGACAAAACAATGTGAAGCACAAGATCCTATTTGACCCGTAGACGATTTTTCTTCCACCTCTGCATATTAAACGTGGACTCATGAAATCCCTTGTAAAGGCTATCAATAGTGAAGGAAAAAGTTTTAGATATCTAAAGATACACTTAAAGGCATTCAATGTCTACTTGTTAATATGAATTGCAGGAAGAACACTCCATTCATTTACAATAAAATGTAAAATGACTCTTTCTTGCCACTTCTTTTCACACTTCATTTGATGTCCTCTTTAAGCCACTGATCTGGACAATCTTAATTTATCTAAAGACGATGCATGCCATTTGGATTCTGAGAGAGCCACAATGGAAGCTTAGATCTTCGATTTCTTCTTCCTCACTTTCTGGTAAATGTTCGAGGCACTCACGTGGGGCTCTTTGTCCACAGTAGTCACCCAGATTGTTGGTAGAGAGGGTTGTGAGTCTTGAGGATTTTCCTGATCTCTTGACACAAGTGATCCGAGATCTGAAGATAAGCATTTTTGGACTTGATGTCAATGATGTATGTAGTTGTGGGTGAGGAAGAATCATCTCTGATTTTTTCAAGGGCTTTACTTATGGACAGAGTAGTGATTTAAACAGATAATGGCATACAAAGACCCTTTTTGTATTAGTCCGGATTGGACTGTTCGCCAATTCGAGCACTTTATAAATCTAATGGCTAAAATGTAAGTGGAAAATGATTCTGGTAATGATAAAGGATAAAGTATTTCTCCTTCAACCTTCGACATTCACAGCTATTACCAAAATGTCCTTGGATTGAGGATGATATTCTCTATACTTGATGTCACTTCTACCCTCGTCCATTGTTTGTGATGGCCAAACATCAAGCACTTGCTCTAATTATATGTGCAATATATTTTCCTCCTAAATCACTACCCAATGCATACATTTGTTTTACAGAAAATCTGGAACAAGTGTGTGTATGTAATCCTGATGCAAAATTTTTAGTAATGGGAGACTTTAATCTCCCAGGCACAATATGGAATAATGATGTACATAATAACGTGGGTTGTAGATTTTTCAATGCTTCAAGTGCTGAAAGGGATTCAAGTTTATTACTATTAAATTCCACAAATTATATTAATTTATTACAAATTAACAAAATTTATAATTATTATAGAAAAATCTTGGAACCTGTACTTGGACTGGAGAGTGGACTCGGAGAGTTCTGTACGAGGTACTGTAACCTCCTTAGTCCTTGGATGTAGCTTTAAAGAAAGTAATGACAAATTCACTCAGCTCAGTACAATTTTGACAAGACAAACTACATTAATTTAAATAATGAACTATCTTCTATCCGATGGTTTTTGTTCTCACAGAACTCCCTTGAGTCTTCACTTAAATTTTTTATTTAATGATTATTATTTGATAGACAAGTATACCCCTAAATTACATTCATAATTCTTCAAATACCCACATTGATACTCAGCTGAGCTAAAGAAACTACTCTTCCTGAAACTTTAAGCCATGGGCTTTAAGCAAAGCCCATGAAACTTTCAAAGTGAATGGGGACCATTCAGCAGAATGCGGGAAGAATGAAGACCATTTGTATTTTTCCAAGTTGAGGAAGTTGGGTAAATTGAAATCCAGAATAGATTACCAAGTTTATAAATGTAACAGGCTTCTATATCATAATATAAAATTCTTTTGGAAATTTCCAATTCCAAGAGGGGAATTCATGGATTATCTTATTGAACTGAATGTTTCTGCAAGCATCAGTCAGAAAATTGTGAATATATTTGCAGATTATTTTGAGAGTGTTTACGTACACAAAAATGTCCATCTTTCTGTAGATAATAATTATTTAGAATCTACAGTGAATATCAGCTATCTCGAAATAACACAGTGACGTTGTTGAAGTGATCAAAAAAGTAAATTCAAGAAAGAGTGTAGGATTGCATTTTTTCGGGCAAGTCCAGCACTGTGTAACATGCCCAAACCTTCCTACAATAGGCTCCTGTCTCAGTTTGTACCATTGGGTGTATGAATCATTACAGTACAAAATAAGTTCAAATGAGAACAATAATTTTATGATAAGAAAATATTACAGGGTGGGTGTATATCCTAATTTGATGTAATTAACCCTTCATTAAGAGAAATATGCAAAGTCTTTGGGTCAGTGGGTTCCATGTTATGACGGCTCCACACATTTGGCATTCGTCGAGCAGCGAGCTAGTGCTCGCCCAATCCCGAGCAGCTGGCGTGTTCGGCGAATGTTAGCTCCCTTTAATGTGTCCAAAAGATCGACTCGTGGAGGGTATGGCGAACCCCGAATGTTCGTCACTTGGCAAATAGCAAGCAACTCATCCACACTACTCAGGATTCGGCGAGCAGTTGCTCGGTGTTTGCCGAATAACGATTGTGTGGAGCCGCCTTTACTATTCCTCATTGAAGAGATTATCATATGTTCCCTTAAAGATATGAATATTAGGTGCTGTGAATGCATTCTCTGGTACAGTGTTCCAGGTATCAACAACACAATTACCCAGAAAGTTCTTGTGTTATAAGGTTGCATTTTGATGCCATAAATTTTGTACTGTGTAGCTGGGGATTCTCAGAGTGAGGAAAGTTGACGTTTAGGTCCCATGTTGAAAAGCCCATGTAATATTTTGTATGCGTCAAACATGTTTCCTCCTAGTTTATTTTTATAAATTCCTGTGTAAAATGACAACTTAAAACTTAGTGAAAAGAATCACAAAAAAAGAGAAATAAAAAGAGGTTATTACCGAGGCATCCAATATTCCCTGACATGCCAATGTAGTTCAAATTGTGTTGGGCAGCATCCACTTCTCTTGGGTCACTCTCCGAATGGTCTTCCACAGCAAAAATTTCCTTCTGACGAAATTTTGCATTGTCATCAAATTGTATTTTAGCATCAACAGATACAACAGCACCATTGTCTGTTTCTACAAGAGGATTAATTTCTACTTGAACTGCATCAACTTTCAAAAAGAAGTTCCATAATTTCTGTATTTCAATAGCAGCCTGAAACAAATATTATAACTTATTTATAGTGCTTAGATAAATCACTAGGTCACAAAGTTAATAATGAAGCATTAAATATATTTCATATTACATTATTTTTTTAAAGTACATTTTCACCAATTTCACTTTGCATCTTTTAATTCATGTATTGTAGATTCTGTTCACATTTATACACAGCCTGATTTTGACTCGTTTGTGGTTATCACCATTGAATTTTGATTAAGAGTGAATCGAAATGTACAAAATGATTTTACCCAACCTCCATCACTGGGTCAATTCATATGAAATTGCCTGACAGTGGCTGCTTCAATATTGTTTGAATAAATATTAATAGTTTACAGTTTGGCAGCAATTTTCGATTTGTGGTCAACATGAAATGAGCAAAAACATCCAAATTTCTAAAACTATTAGCTCTACTTTAAACAGATAAGTGTTTTATAGCAGAAATGTAGATAACGGAAGTAAAGGAAACAAGAAGCATGGAAGCAGCTCAGATGAAGTTTTTAAGGGATATCTTTAGGTGTAAACAAGAAGCATCAAAATTTTAAATGAAAAAATTTGAGAAAAACTAAAATTAGAGACGAACTTAGCAGAATAAATAAAAGAATACCAGAGAAAATGGGAAAAACCTACAAAGAGAATTGACAAACAATGATTACCATGAATGGTATTACATTTTAGACCAGAAGGCAACCAGAGATACCACAGTGAGAGAGGAAGCCTGTCACGATGATGGCACCAGAAGCAATTCATCATAGGAAGTAATATTTCATTACCCACTAGTAGGACAGGAAAATCCTAACCAAGGGTGGTGATGGAGGTGGATGTTATGGTGATAAAAAAATATATTAAAGTCACCAGTAATATTTTCTTTTATAATAATAATAATAACTAATCTGCTTTTCCTTTCTCCTCATTCACTCCCCCCCCCCAGCCTTTCAGAATCCCTCTCCCACTTCCTCCCTCTTTATCTCTAATTCCCTTCTCTCCACCCAAATATTTCCCCCCCCCCCTGCCTACCACAATTGGAACGTACCTAACATTTACATAACAAGCCCAGGAAGGACTATCTCAGTCCAAACCATACTAATATGATGGTTGTTTAGATCACTAAACTCCATAACTAATAAGAGAGCAGGCTTTTGTGGCCAGAGTTAGTAACTACTCAGCTGTCTGGGAGACGCATATCCTAGGCACAGGTGCCAATATTTTGGCCGCCATTCTGTGAACTTCCTCACATTTTGCCCTGAGGAACGTTGCAGAAAAAAATATTTAATTTAATAATGTTCAGTCTGATTCTTATAGCACCATCTTCATTAGAAAAAAAGATTCACTAGATTATATAGAAAGTATATAATCTAGTGGATAGGGCAATGAAACTTTTCCATTCCAAATGTCAAGGAGCAAATTTAAACACAATGTGCTGTATCCTAATTGAAAACAACTACCCTTCTCATTTTATTTCTAAGTACTTCTCACACCTTGCTATTATAAGAAACAATAACAACAAAACCACTGATAGTCTGGCAATAAATTTACCTAGCAATATTTCTAACAGTCAATGTCACACTATTACCTGATCATATGTCCCTAGAGCAAATAATTTCCTTCAGAAAAGGGTTTCTAGTCTGAAATTAGAAATAGATATGTACTGAAACAATCTAGTTAGGAATGTAAAGAATAAAACTATTCAATAGATAAGGAAAAAGTAGTTAATTGCCTAAATAGTTGTGGTAGCTTCATTTTTTCTGTTAAAACAGACCAGTCAAGCATTAAAATAATGCATAAAAAAGGTTAAAAACAACATCAAGGAAACGTTATATAAAATAAAACTGAGTATATCAACATTGCCTTGACTTTTCCCATGCTTTTAATTTTGACCTCCCTAGTGTTTAGGATAATAAACCCAGAAAATATTGTAGATTAATCTCAGAGACTTTACATATGAAGACACACAATACTATTAATAACATATCAGGATCAAATTTATTCACAAACATTTATGACACTGTTCCAGCTAAGATAAAATTACCCTAAAATATTTTTATTATATTTTGCGATATGTTCAAATGAGTCAGTAATTTCTTTTTTTTCCATTTGATCTGTTAACCTATTCATGTCTATTTTCTTGCCCCCTTCCACCTCCATTTATTCTTTTTTCTTCTTCTATTGGTTTCATTGTTTTCTCTTTGAAATTTTACCAACTACTTTTTCTATTATTCCATGCCCTCTCAATTCATATTTACCTCCTGCCTCTTTGATTTGGATCTACTTTCTCCTATTATAAAGTGAATGTTTAGAAGCTGGAACTTCAAATAAGAAAAATGTCATTATTTGTGGAAAAGTGAGCGAGGTAATCTGGAAATTTCCAAATGGGGGTCAAGAGAAGACAGCTATCGTGGCGTGGCCGGGCAGAGCATGGCAGGGAGTAGGGCGGAGAAGGGATACAACGGAAGAGATAGAGGTAGGTCCCGCCGCAGGGCATGAAAAGATTGAATTTCTCTTCCTGTATAATAATTTACTGTAATAAATGCCCAAGCAACGCCGGGTACTTCAGCTAGTATTTAATATTTTACCATGCTTTGGTAAGTCCTTTCCCATTCTTCCACTGATATATATACTTTGTACATACTGTAGTTTTTAGCTGCTTTTTGTTCTGTCTTACATTTTATTTCTAATTTTTAATAACCTGTGTTCAAGAATAATTTTACCATAAATTTGTAATTCACATGTCCAGACTTAACTTGGATTTTTAAACCTGATGATGCATACAATATGTAACCAAAAAGTTGTGTTGCATGTCATTTAATGCCTTTAATGGATAAATAAACTTTCTTCTAAAACAAATTGAGTTTTAATTGTCTCAAAATAATTAAGGACACTTGTAAGGGGCTTCATGTAAAGTACTTCCTTAACTTAACTTACATTGCATTCCATTTTTCATAATTTACTAATTGGTCACCAGTTTATGTATGAGCTACTTGGTCATATTTTCATTTAAACATATTACAAATTTTACATTTTTTCCATGATTTCCCAAATTTGTAACACTTCAAGCATTAAAAAAATATTTTGTTGATGAAACACCCTTCTTTGTCATTGTTCTTAAACTTATGATCCTTTTATCCAATTCAAAATTAAGGATTTTAAATTTTCACAGGTAGCGTGTTCAGGCACATAAACAAAAATTAATTTTGTGAACATGTACACGATACTTTTAGTTTTGATTCCTTTTTCATGACTTAAATCCTGGGGTTTGCAAGGAGAAAAGTGTTGGGGATCACTGATCTACATCAATAAGATGATACACATCATATGACTTTATCAAGCATATTTGACAGAATTTCTGCAGGTCTGCATCTTTTGACAAAATATATCTACCATACAATGATAAACAGAACTGCTATATGAGAGCAACACCCAATGGTTTGCGATCCATGTGCACAGTAACTTATAATTGCAAAAATTCTATCTCTTAATATCAGCACTACACCAAAATCATGAAATTGCACAAAGTTGCTTTTGACAGCTATGATTTAATGTTGATATTGCTGTGAAAAGCAATGAATACATATTGAATCCTGTCCAGAAAATCTAAATTTTTCACATGGAGATTTGCCTAATAGTTTCATATTGTGTAATTAATTATTCATCAGTTCTTTAGTTGAGAATTGAAGTTTGAGATCAAGTTGAGGAGAGATTTGCTACACATTAGTTTCCTATTGTGTAATTAATTATTCATCAGTTCTTTAGTAGAGAACAGAAGTTTGAAATCGAGTTGAGGAAAGATTTGCTACACATGATTGATTTTTGAATGAGTTTTTCTCATGTCTTGCCTTTGCAATTTCATAGTTTTGGTATTGTGCCTAAGATATTATTATTATAATAATATTGAACATTTGATAATTCTTTGATTTATTCCAGATCAAACAATTCCTAGTTTTTATTTTACATAATTCAATGAAAATGTATAAGTTTCTTCAAGCATTTTATTCACAATTGATATAGCTAGAGATAATGGACAGCTTCCCATGACAAATACTTTTAAGTCTTTGAACAGCAGGAAAATAAGTAATTTTTTTAATGATATTTCTTGGAAAGGAATAGTCTTTCTAGTGTGATTTGAAAAAACAACTCTTCAGACTTAATTAAAGTCATAATTTATTTTTAATACAATCACTCAATAGCATTTACTTTTCCAACATTAAAGTTTAAATGATTACCAATAGATTTTAAAGTAAGAAACTTACCTGACAATGCACCCAAGTATATGGGTAAAAATTGACTTGGGAGCTAATTAGATAACAGTTATTAAGACATGAACAGTGTTGACAACTCATCTAATTTTTTAATGCAAACAAGATTCATTTGACTTGTAAAAAGTTGGTTGCAACTTCCTTTTCATTTAGGCAGAAGTACAGCATTGTGTTTTCTTGCAAAATATGCATGTAACAAAATCTTGTGTAATACACTTCTAGAAAAGTTTCCTCCTTTCATTAGAATGCAATGATACCAAAAGCCTCTGTTTATCTTTTACCACAACGGTCTAAAACTTGTACGTAATTCTCATTCCCTTCAAATGGCTCTGCAACATTTTTAACAAATCCATTTCTAATACAGATCATAAAGGGCTTAAACCAAGACATAATTTTCTGTTAACGATTGATTAGTGCTTCTCGGTGCATCAACAGTTAAGGTCATTAGTCCCATACATGTAGTGCATGGTTTATCATGGGAGTTGGTGGCGATCTTCCACCATTGGATGGTGAGATCCGGCACCAACCTACAAGTTGGCTAGCAGGGCTTTCTCTCAACCAGGCATCTCCCGCCAGCAGGGCCCCGCCCCAGCTGGGACAATCTCTAAACTCGACATGTGATAGTGTGCATGCAAGTGTAAGTGTAAGTAAGGGTGAGAATAGGAGGAAGATAAGAGGAAGGAAAGATTGCACATGGTCCGTATTTTATGGAACCACTCTGGCGTTCACCTGGTGCTGACCAGAGAAACCGTGGAAAACTACTGATCAGAGCAGCCGGCTGCTAGAATTCTCCTCCAGACAGCGGCTGAATTTGACCTATGTGGCTAGTGTTGAGAATTGTGCCCGGGTGCCATTGGGACCCGACCCTAGAACCTTCCAGTCAGTGGCACTGCAGTAATATCAATTGATGCCCTGAGCCACCTAAGCTGGTACTTTCTGTTAATATTTACAATGCTATTTGTTAACTGAAGGGTAATGTAAACATATTAAATTCTTGCTTACAAACTGATTTGAGAAACTTTGCAAGAAATAAAATCAAAACAAATTATTGCTTCGATGTAAAAATATACAAAAATGTGGTGTCCTCTGGTATGTGAACATTCTTGTGTATGTTCATTTCTACAGCCAGCATTTTGAGTTAATCTATCAAATTTTTAATATTTCAGAGAATAGTTTGGATTTATTTCTTTCAACTATTACAAGATGTGAAAACACAAAACATCAATAAAGAAATATTACTAACAGTGAGATAGATGGATAGATAGAATATATTGTTTTATACCCTACACTCCAGACAGAGAAGACAATTAAGTTCTCAGGATACTTGAAACATTTCTGAGAACACATTTTCATAGTTTTTCAGTATCAGGTACCACAAAATATGGTAAAAGGATGTACAAACATATCCAGAATTGCCCATGACTCTGAGCTCTTCATAATTTTTGCAATTTTGATATGTACAAAATACACCCGCTTTCATATTCCACATTTCATAGGCAAATCATTTTCACTTGATCACAAGTCAATAGCATACACATATCAGTTAAGACATTACAATTACAAAATAGCACAAAAACTTCAAGTCTACTTATTTTCATTTTTTAATAAATTATATTTTTGTTGTGCAATGTGTATAATCAAAGAATCAAATACATAACATGTTAAACAATTTATTTCATTTACAGCTTGCGTTGAAAATATGTCATAAACAGAACCTACAAATTTCTTTTTCAATATGAATTCCTCTGTATTCTCTTTGGTCTGCTTTTAAAAACTATATCTTTTCCATTTTTATGACCTGGGGATGTTGATCACTCAAAATTTCAAATAAGATTTCACAGTCGCTGTGACAAGGGAAGCTAACATTCTTCTGTGTCTCACATGAAAATCAATGTTTTGTTGAGTTTTCCTGTTGCTTGTAATGGCAGTAGAGCTTAGGGTGAGTTTCTATTGTCAGCAATAGAGAAAAATCAAATCCGTTTGTTTACCGTTAAAAATAAGTTTTCTATAATTCGGCAACGAAAATATCTAGTTTTTGAAATGTCAATTTCTCGCTTTTTTAAATTATTTATTATTATTATTATTATTATTACTATTTTTTCATCTTTCAACTATTAATAGTTAAATAGTTGGGAAGGGATTCTGAAACTCAGGAAAGCGTGTGCAGATGATTTTCTCCCCCCATACGTCACATACAGTTTTTGACTAAATAAATAAATAAACTTAAAATGAATTTCATTAATTCTAGGAAAATAAACATGGCATCCATTCTTGAATATGCTAACATAATATGGGCCCCCTATTTCAAGAAAGATGTGGAGCATATAAAAAAAATTTGAAGAAAGATCACATAGATACTCATCATTCACATACCCTGAGAAAATGTTCCTCCCAACACTACAACAAAGCAATGTCAAAATATTTAGGGTCCTGAATTGTGGATACATCCAAAACAGAATGAAATCTTCATAAAGGCCACTAACGGTAGACTTCAAGGACATCATGTGAAGTTTCAGAAGGATAACGGTGACCAGAGCTCAGAAGCATTCCCTCATTAGGTTATCAACAGTTGGAACTGACTCCCAAGATTGTTTCAGTCTGACAGTTGACACACTCAACGAGAGGCTGGACCATATGAAAGCAACAAAGAGGAAACGTTTGTGCAATTGAATAAAGAGGATTACCAATTGCAATACAAGTTTCTAGAGTGAAGATGTATATATGATAAGATTTATCCATAATGGTTTGAATTGTAACTTGAAGCATGTATATCAGCTTTGGCTGCAGCTGTAAGTAAATAAATACATTTTCTTGAATATAATATAACTCACTAATTTTGAAGAGGTCTTCTGAGATTTTTCTTTCATTTTTAACTAATGTTTACAATATATTCAAAATAAAAATCATAAATTGTCTTGCTGATCTTAGGCTTGAGCTATCTCTATTTTCTTGTTCCTTGCCTTCTTACCATCTTTGTTTTTGTCTTATCATATTCATCTTCACATGCATCTTTATTTGCCTTTTTTCCTTTTCTCCTCCCACACTTGGTCATCCTCAGACTTTTTATTTTCTTCCTGGCACTCTTGTTCGTAGCTTGTTTCTTTAACAACCATTAACTTGAAGTTCACATCATTTAACATCTGCATCATTGAGTTCTGATTTGCAAACTTGTGCATCTCGGTACCTCCGTTCTTCAGGTAGCATGGAGAGTGACAATGTTTCCAATATTCTGAATTTTTTTGCTAAGAAAAAAATACTTTTTAATCATTACATGTCAGTGGTTTAACATAGAATGCATACTTCCATCAAAGTAAATATTTTTTCATTTTCATCTCTTGCAAATTGCTGATGAGTACTACCTGAATGTTGAATCAACAGTTCAAGTGGCGACATTGACCCTCATCCTCACGAGTGCATTGCATAACAAAATATAAGCAATGATTTTTATTCTTTTCACGTTGCGTTTCACATACAGTGGCCTTCATTAACGATTCTATCTTTAACAACCCATTCAAAAATATTGGTCTAAATTCCCTGGCATATCACTGGTGGGAGTCAGAATAAGTCTGTGAATATAATATACGATACAATAGGAAAGGAATATTATAGATATGTGAGGATTTTATAGTCTTTCCAGCTTTTTGGTAGGAAGTCACCTAATTCCTGCTTTATTCAGGAGAAAAATTGGCACATTCTGTGTGTACATGTGTAAGTGTGCAGGGTAAGTGCATACCAAAACTATCCACATATTGCATAATTAACTTTGATGAAAATACCTTATTTTTCACACTGCCTTTAAATTCCAAAAAATCAGCTATGTTTTGTGCCAGTTCTTCAGAAATGCCTTCGAAAATGTCAATTGGCACAGTCTTTACAAGGTGGGGAGTTTTTTCAGCCACACTCTCAATATCCATTCCTCCACAGGGTGATGCAATAAGCACAGGTCCATTGTGTAGTCTATAAAAAATGTAAGAATTTCATTGTACACATTGTAACTGAGCTAAAATGTTTCAGGGAAAATAAGTAAATTTATATCTTTCAACAATTAGTACATTACTATATTTACCCAGACTCCCTGACAGTTACGAGCAGTGAAACAGGAAAGGAAATAGTATTCAATTATTACACCGAACATAACTTTAAGGAGAGGGTAGATTTTTATCCACACTATTAAACTATTTGAAAAATTAAAATTTTCTAAATTCCTTGAAAATAATCTGAAGGATCTCCTTTGAATTTACAGAGGTAAACTTTTAGGATATCTAAACCTACGTCTTAAGAGACTACCTTCTCTATATATCTTAAGCTGGTTTCAGAATTCAACCACAAGATGGACCTGGCTACTATAGCCAATGGCCATTGTGACTGAATTTGAAAGGAAATTCTTCTGTTCTTTCTCTAGCCAAAACTGGATATGTGATAATTCTTCTTATCCATATTTTAGATGAATTTCCAAGCTCTTTCCTTCTATCTAATGCATTTTTCTTTCTCCAATTGACAAGTCCCGTAATATAAGAACAGTAGTTTGAATATCATGTACTATTTATTTTTATTATTTGAGTACAAGTATCTACTGATAACTTCATAAGCTAGGCTAAATTAACACGTTTTCAAGGATTTTATATTTTTTAGAACATGTATTACAATTATACTTTCTGTATTAAAAGTTGTAACTCACCTGTCCATCACTATGCATAGGTAAGTTTCTCTTTTGATAGTAACCGATTCTGCTACCATAACTTTCTTAACCATGATACCGTCCTTTGGAGTTTGTTTTGTAATGAGTTTGTGCCCCACCATCTTCCCCACAAGTGAAGTAACTTCAGAAGCACTGGAAAGTAAATAACACAATACTGAATTTATCCTTCATCACTGCTACTTCTAGTAATCCTTAACCTTTGAGAAGTCGCATTGGTTGTCTCAGTCAACCTCTCACCCACAACTACAACTCTCAGTACCTTCAAACAGGGTGATTACTTGTCCTGTGGTGAAATACTTTACAAAAAGTGTGTATTTAGAGTTTATTTCTTAACTATTCTAAATGATGCGTGTTGATAATGACAATGATTCCTCAAAATAATTTATCGTAATATTTAAGAAATTATAATCAACAAAACTAAATGGTTGTTGGAGTGAACTGTGCGACTTCAATGTTCCGAAAACAAATGCGACCACATAAGGGATAAATATTTGTTATTTGCAACTGAATTAACTTTTCATGCTAACATAATCATTATGCTAAAATAAGGTATGCACACACTAGTCACTTGGGTCTTACAACATGCTCCTTATACATAGTAGACTTCTTGTGTTTAAATAGTCTAATCATAACATTATGATAAGTATGTGCTTGGAACGACAATGCACTCATATGCCATTGCAGATTTTACTTTCAATCAAAATGAAACTTGTTTACAGAAATAAAACAGGACATTGAATTATATCAAAATATTCAAATACCCATGAACTTATAACTCACTCTTTAGTTAGATGAACACCGCCTTTAAAGCCATTGTCAAAATGACCCAATCCTCTCCCTCCAGCCAGGATTTGTGCTTTTACTACATATTCGTCAACCTCTATAAACAAAAAGAATATGGCAAACAAATGTAAGTGGCATTACAACTTGCATTATTTTATATCTCTCTATGCATCAAGTATATTGATGTGCATTCATGTATACTCAATGAGATGATAATCTATCCTTCTAAAGAAATGTTTGTCCTCAAAGGAAAAAATGAACAATTTTGACCATACTGAATATGGAATAAAATGATATAGTTGTAATTCAAAGTCCATGTTATTTTTCTATTATAAACACTTAATAGCCATTTCTTTCACATCATTCTTAACCAGTGTGCTGTATTGAATGGTGCCACAAATTTTTCCTATGAATTTGTCTTAAAATAAATAATGTGCTTCTGTGGAAGTGTGCAATGCTCTGTAAATAAATTCTACTAAAGTAACAAACCATCCAACTCAATTCAACTAACCAGGATTCTGAAATAATTACTATCCTAATAAAAGCGTTTAATTTTTAGTGTTAAACTAGTACCATGTTGTGCTCACAACAAACTCTTGCACCAAAGTGCACAGAAGAGAGCGAGTGCCTTTCATGAACACATTTTAAGTATTTGGTAAAAAACAGGTTAACTACCATACACAGAACTCGTTCGTTGATTTTCTCCCCACAATAAAAGTCAAGCAAAACATTTCATTTTTGATAAATAAATTAAGGACTTCACCACTAACTTAGTTTCCCCTGAGTGTGTATTGGAAATTAACACACAAAATTTGTCTCTCTAAAAATGCAGTTGTTTTGGTAAAATCAATATTTAAATTTCTAGTGAAATTTTGATAATTGGAATTAAATAACATTTGAAGAGCTTAGTGTATGAACTTACTGGAAACTCAAAATTTTGTGGTTTCAAGTTGTGGTGAAAACTAGATTATCAATGGGTTTTTATAAGATATATTGTGTTATAACAGTATTTTGTGAAGTATTAGAGATAAAAATGTAGAATTACATCAAACATAAAAAAGTGTTTGCAAGGTGTTAATTCTGAGTTTATACGCAACAAAAGTCATCACCACAGCTGCTCTCTAGTTGACTTCTCCTTGCACTAATAATGAAGAGGAGATAGATGATATTAATATGACTGAGAAAATGTAATACACAGGGTAAGTCACGTAACTTTAGCACCTCCTGCAGTTTTTGAACGGTCAATGTAATTGCAATGTAATTTTCATGGAAGTGCGTGAGGGGGCTAATTGATACATGTATTCATTTTTATTTTATCACTTGTATTTTATGAGATAATGAGGTAACTTTGTTTTGTCAAATAGAACTATACATATATTTTTAGTCTATCATGACGAGCGCAACAAGACTATTACAATAATGTTCATATTGTCATATGTTACAAAAGCATTTTTTTTGGAGTAATTTTCACTTTTTGCAACCCATTTTTTATGGATATTTTGAACGTAACAGTCTGCCACAAAAGGTCATCCCTGGTAAGGTGCGCTCAGGCAAGGAAAGCAGAGCACAAAAACATCAAAATTACTAAAAGAATGCTTATCTCACATTTGACAATATGTATATCATTAGATTCATCTTTTTACGCTCGTCATGCTAGGCTAAAAACTTATATATAGTTTCATTTGTAAAAACAAATTACGTCCATATCTCATAAAATAGAAATGAATACATGTATGAATTAGCCACATTCCCTCATGAACATCCATGAAAATTACATTGCAATAACTTCAACCCTTCAAAAACTGCAGGTGGTGCTAAAGTTATACAGCTCACTCTGCATATAAATGTAAATTGCGGTGTTTTACATCTATAATGAACAGTAAGAATAATTATTTACTACCTACTAACATCAATTAAATAGCAATAATTAACAATCTCTTCCATAAAACAAAGTTAAAACTTTGTAGCTGTATTAAATGAATCAATAAAAAGACAGGCGAAATCACAAATTCTCTACTATCTCCTTTCGTTTTCTAAGTAACACCCCCTTGCACTAAGCTCTTCATTTCAAATTCATATGCTTAATGGTTTATTGCCACACATTTGTAAAGGCATGGAAAAACAGAAGGTAAATTATTGTAGCGAAAAGGACTAACAGGAACATTAAAAACAAAATTATTAATTTCTATTTTCATTTGTTTCATTCAAAAAGGTTTTGTTCCTCCAAATTTTCCATGCCTTTGGCTACTTACAAGGTGCATCACTAATTGCACAACATTCTCATATTTTGTTCTTTGGCATATTATACTCAACTTGACAGTGCTCAATTAAAATTGTGAAGACTATATTTGACATTCTACAACAAAATATGCATAAAACACCAAATACTATTACAAGCATTCTATAAATCTTGACAAGTGTTTAAACCAAACCTGTATGAATAAGATATTAAGAATATTATAGTCAGCTCCCATAAGATATATGAACTGTTGAGAACAAGAACATACTAAAATTCTGAGGCAGTGATTTTGCTTCTTCTGAGCTTTCAACAATCTTAAACTTCTGCACACATACATCATTGTCTTGTAGTAACACTTTGCTCTGATATTCCAACAGATTCAGACTTCGTATTTGACATACAGAAATCTACAATCAAATACAAATTAACAATCCCATTAAAAGGGAAAAAGAAACACACAATAAATGAAACACAAAAGTTTATCAATAATAATTCTTACCTGTTTACGACACTTTAAATTCAAAGATGACTTAAACAATAAATGCCGTAATGATGCCATTCTGTAAAAAAAATTTAAAAAATAAAAGAGAACCTAAATTAAAATCACTCCAAATGGAACAAACTTTCTGCTCAATGTTTATTTCATTGTGACCATTTAATTATTTCCCACATACATAATTATTCACATTATTATTAATAACACTGGCAAGAAAGATGAGATATTAATTGTAAAATAACAGATTTCATCACTAGATCGCAGAAGTATAAACAGTTTTGGCCTATATGTATATATAACATTTCACATGGCAAATTGATTTTTTATCTTTTCTTCATGCTCCCAAATGGTTTCATTATTTTATCTTTCACATTCACTTACACAAAAAAACGATTTTTCAATTTTAAAAAAATCTTTCCGAGTTCGTTATTTTAATTTTCATATTTGTGAACATATTACAAACATACTCTCAAAAATTTCATCAGTTTCACATTTAGGGTCATTTAAATACATCTGAACTTACGTACACAACCTGGAACTAAACAAATATGGTTATACTCTCTTATTGCTCCGAACACCGTATGATTTTTACAATATACCTTTTTCACAGACACAGATTCACCACAGGTACAAAAACATAAACGCCCAACGAATCAGCACGAAATGAGATAGCATTAAAGCACGTGGTACTGTACAGTGTACAAAGATCAAAATCCTAAAGCGGAAAGCTGAAATGAATCAGATGTTACAGTTCACTAGTCGTTTTCGAACCACGCGACATTTCCAATACCTTCATTTAAGTTTGTTGACCCACGCCCTTTAACATTTTTTATATAAATAACATGTTTCGACGCCCATTCAAATTAACATGAACACGTTTGGGCTTTTCCAAAACAGGTTATCATCGTAACAGGCAATTTCAGGGCAACAAGGAAGATTTGAATACAATACATAAAATAACATGTGAGGAAAGTAATGTGTACCAACAATACAAATGGAAATATTGAATTTTTCCTTTTCTTCTTCTATGTGACAAAACATGAGTGTGAATAAAAGTCTAGGGGCGTAATAGAATTTCGTCAAATTAATAAACTTCTTTAGACTCAAGGTTGGGTGGATGCGCAGTTCAGAATTGAGTATGTTGGTAGGCAAAGGTTGGTTGATCCTAAATTATTCGTTGTTTTCTTTTCAGAATTTTTATTAAATATTCCCAAAATGATATGACTATTTATCATTCTCCGATAGAAAATGTTTCGAAAAAAATATGATGTAATTCCTTTAAGATATTTGGATAACTACCGTAATTGTGCACAAATAATAGGGCACAAAAAATTATGGATAACTACTATAATTGTCCCCCAAATCGCATACAAATAAACACTCATAAATATACTATCAAAGAAGTTAATAAATTTTGAAGAATATGTTAAAATAACTGTCCATTCCAATGTTTGAAACAAAATTCCTGTAATATGCGAGCCATATTAAAGGCGGCGTTTCTTTTCACAGGCTACATAACTTTTTTGAAGTCTCGATTTCACTCTTCTGTTTGGACTAATGTGATCTATTGAACAACAACACTGTAACCCATAGGAGTGCGCACAAGGGGATTTGACCCCTCTGAAAATAACGGTAGGGGCCTTTGCGTAGTAAAATAAATTATTGCCAAAATATATTATGAATTCCTGATTTTCACATTTTTAAGCTCACAATTTGGAGAACTGATACACATTTGGGGAAGATACCCTCCAAATCATCTGACATTCTGTGAATGGTTCAACTTTATATCAATAGTATTTTTTAACTGTATCAATAAAGTTATAATTACATTCTCTTTGAATTGAGTTTTATTTATTTCTTAATATAATATGTTACATGGAACGTATTATTATTATTATTATTATTATTATTATTATTATTATTATTATTATTATTATTATTATTATTATTATTATTATTTTACTCCTCCACTTCTCAAGAAATGTCAGAGCATTCCTGCTCAAGACACAACTTGTCTGTACAAAAATATGCTACAATGAAGAGCTTCCTCATACAGAGTTCTAACATCTTTCATGTAGTCCTTCGTTAATGATTATTTTGACGATGTTTTTACTTCTTTGGCCCTTCATCCACCTCATTCAAGACCCAAAAACATTCTGGTGATGCTTGTCGTACCGAATAATCTTTCGCATACTTCTGAGATTTTTTTCTGTATCCTCTTTTTCCAGCCTTCTGCCAAATCCTCCTTTGCCGATACTATGACAGGTGCAATCTCCACTCTCTGCAATGTGTATATATCCTTCAACTCAACAGCTAGTGGCTGATATTTTCTTTTCTCAGCAACAATTGGCACTAGGTTGTCGTTAGTGGGAACTGAACTCATCAATAATCATAGTTGTTCTCGCAATTTTATCAAATAAAACTATGTCTGGTCTGTTTGCTTCAACGGTTCTGTTGGTTATAATTTGCTGTCTCACAGTATTCATGCTAGATTATTATTGATAACTTGCTCAGGCTTACACTTATAATACGGCTGCTCTTGCTCTACTATAGTGTATCTCTTTGCTAGTGCCTGATGAATTACTTTGGCTACATTAATATGTCGCTGCAAGTATTCAGCTTGTGCCAAAGATAGACATCCATTGCATATATGTTGGATAGATTCATTGGTAGTTTTACACAATCGGCATTTGCTATCAATCTTTTGGCCCATAACATACTTTTGATAGGTTCTCGTTTTAATATCTTAGTCTTGTATGGAGACCAAGAATCCCTTTGTTTCACCATACAGACCCGCCGTTCGCAGCCATTCTGTTGACCATTTCAGATCAACATCCTTAGAACTCAACGTTGCTATAAACCCGCCATGCAGTTCTTTTGTCTTCCAAGAATTAATTCGGTCTTGAGCTGTCAAGTACAGGAAATCTCTGTTATCTTGGGCTAGACTTAATGTACTGATGTTTTTATCCTGAGAGCAAATTGCTTTATGAAGTGGAGTAGCAACTGACAGAAAATAATAACGTAATTTCTCTTCCTGCTGACGACATAGTGCTTCCAAATTCTATAGTTCTCCGCCTGCATTTTTCGAGACATTTTTTCGAGATATGTGGATGCTGGGGTCGATGTTTGGTAAGCGCCGTTCTCAATTTTCTGTCGAAAGCTTGTAAAGAGGTATCCGCCCATTTTATCACTCCGAAGGTATAAGTTGCTACAGGAATAGCCCAATTGCAGACATTTTATTTCTGGAGCTGATGCTCGTTTGACAAATTTTATTTACTCTAGATAGTACCGTCTTTTAAATCCTATTGCTGATATTCGTGTTAGATATTACCAACAACTGCAACTGCAAGTCCAACATCCCCAGATATTTATACGAGTCTTCATTGCCTAGGCATTGTATGATGGCGTCACCTGAGAGTTGTAATTCGCTGTCCTCATGTTGAACTTTACCACGTTTGACATTTAATATCGCACATTTATCGAAGCCAAAATCCATGCAGATATCTTTACTGAATTCTTGAACCAGGGCAACTTCACTTTGCAATTGGTCTTCACTTGCATAGAGTTTGAGGTCGACCATGTAAAACTGATGTGATATGCAAACATCTGGATTTCTTTTTATATTGTACCGATATCCAGACTCTCTAATCATTCTGCTTAGCGGGATAAGGGAGATGCAGAACCACAGTGGACTAAAACTGTCACCCTGAAACATACCTCTGTAGCGTCACGTTGGCGGCCGTGGGTGGGAGGAGGAGCGGAAATATCGCATACCTGCGGGCTGAATAGCCTTGGCGCCACGGCGTTGGGATATATTTAGACCAGGTGGACGCCAGCTTGACCTGGAAGGTCACGTGGTAGACGCGAGCCTCCCTCATACACCAAGGACGGTCACGTGACGGCGACACTCTAGGTATAAAATCGCGCCGACGAGCTCACACGGGGGTTTTGTTTTGGAAACCTCGCGCGATGCGCAAAACTTTACGCCCAGGCTGGAGCGTGTCGTGCCTCTTGCGCGGGTGATGAGGTCACGGTAGTGGCGCAGGAGAAGCGTCAGTGGAGGCGGGGCCTCCCTAGCTATGTGGGGTATCCACAGGAAAATACTCAAAAGTGTGTAGTTTCCGAGCAGAATTTAGTTATTGTACATACGTGTAAATAAACTTGTACATACGTCTAAATGTCTGTGTGTTTTTCTCCATGACGCACACCTCGCCGGATCTCAATTTCCATGGTCTGATACGAGTAACTGTCCTCTTGAACGTGTATAGAAATCTTCCATTCGGACATACACTCAGAGAGGAAATTCAATAAAGCTGGGTTAATTTTATAAATCTCTAGGATGCGCAGAAGTCATGTGTGAGGCACATATTCAAATGCCTTTTTATAGTCCACACATCCCACATATATATTATGTAGGCGTTTGCGGACTGGTGTAACCACACTATCTATAATCAATAGTTCTTTGCAACCCTTAGTTCATTTTTGACAGCCAATTTGGTCAGGAGGTAATAGATTTTGATTTATTAGATGATCATTAATTTTCGAAGATATAACAGAAGTTAACATTTTGTATAATGTTAATAGACATGTGATTGGCTGATAATTTTGTGGTTGAAGACTGTCACCTGGTTTAGCACACATAAACGTATTACCTGTCAATAGATATGTAGAGAATGTGGCTGGATATTGCAAAGCAGCATTAAACAATCTAGCCGGGTGTAGATGGAAAGCAGTAAAGTATTTCCACCAAACATTATGAATGCCATCTGGCCCGGTTACTTCCAGTTCTGCGTCTTTTTGGTGATTGTTCTAATATCAGCTTCAGTAATCATAACTGTTGGCATTTCATCTATAACTTGGCAAGCTTCTATTTCTCTATGAAGTCAACATGCCTGATCATTGTGATAGTGAGATACAGACAAGATTTCAGAGCAGAAATTAACCATATCATTTTCATTTGGGGGTTGACATTGCCGCTCTCCTCCATCACCAGCCTCCAGTTGTCTGTAAAATTTCTTCTGATCGGCAGCAAAAACTGATTCACGATGTCTTCTTCTTGATACTTCGCTGTATCTCCTGATTCTCGCGCCCAAAGCTGCAATCCTTTGTTTGAGTCTCTCTTCCTTTGCTTACAGTCTTTGATTCAGATTTTTGGAGCTCATTCGGATTTTCAACCTCCTAGCTATCGATTTGATTCTGTTTTTCACCATTTTGGAGATATCTCCACCCCTGGCGAAATACTGTGTCAGATGGCAAACATCTTTCCTAGCTTTATTAATTTTATATTCGATTCTCCTCTTCGATAATGGTGTAATCTCAATTTTCGATGTGGGGGAAATTACTGGCCTTCGTTTATTACATTGAATATCTTTCCCCATACTCTTCGAGATAGCTAAGGCAACACAATGCACTTCTCCAGCTAGCTCTTCAAGGAGTTAGGTGAAGGGGCTAGTTCTTCGAAAATGGTATTAATTATTTTGCAGCCTTCGTAAAACTTCTTATTCCCAGTTATTTTTGGTATACGACGGTATTTCAGTGGTATACCTTAAAAAACGTGATACTTTTTATATTTTCTCTCAAAGTGTTATCGCATCGCATCATTATCATCAACCAATGTTATTTTCTGAGTTTCAGCTACAGGTTCCTTCCTTAGATGTTCTCTCTCCACCTCTGCTACTTGCATTTGAGAGTGTTCATCCATATTTTGTTGTAGTTCCATACTTACTTCCTGTTTTATCTGATAAAATTCTGCAGATGACAATGTATTTCTTGTCTGAATATAATTCAGTTGACTACTTATTCGTTGCTCATTGAGAGTGCTGTTAGGATACATTTTCTTCCACTCTGCGTGAATCCTTACGCTATACCCTTCACATTCTACCTCCACTTTTGCACTTTGGTAATACGCACGCATTACAGAGATTTTTGACAATTTCGAGCGTTGACCAATCAGACTTGAAGCGGCGGAAGGCATTTCAGATGGCTCTGTCCTCAAGCCACTTCGCCTAGAAACAGTTGGTACTGTGTTACCTGCGGTCGCCA
Organism: Teleogryllus occipitalis; assembly: GCA_011170035.1. Classification (NCBI taxonomy): domain Eukaryota; kingdom Metazoa; phylum Arthropoda; class Insecta; order Orthoptera; family Gryllidae; genus Teleogryllus; species Teleogryllus occipitalis. The sequence continues at coordinate 124,535 of BLKR01008993.1, read as the reverse complement.
TGAGTGGCGCGGCGCCGCTCCTGCCATCTTGATCTGTGCCAGGTCCACCGCTGACCACTGACACAGGTCGACCCAGATGGCCCGGTGTCAGAACCTTCTGCGCGGTCCTGTAAAGACCGATCGCCCGCGACTCTATTTCTCAATATTCGTCTACTCATATTGGGCTGTTGCATTTTAACGCTACTGCCAGCGTTTTGATTTTTTATTCGGGGTATCCTCCTCTAGACAGGCTGGCTCCCCTCTCGGCTTCAGAGCCCTGTCTGCCATACAGATCCATTTCGCCATGTCAGAGGTCTTCTTGGCTTACTCCTCTTCTGGCGTTTGCGCTTTGGAGTCCTCTTCTTGGCTTTGAGGTTCTCTTCTGGAGTACTTTTTTGTCTGACTCCTACCCTTCGATCTGCCCGGCAAGGGAGGCCCTACCAGCAGCTACGCTACCGCCGGCATAGCTCTCAGGGTTATGGGAGTACTCAAGCTGTATCAACGTCAAGGTCATGTATTCCATAGGTGGAGCCTATTATTATTATTATTATTATTATTATTATTATTATTATTATTATTATTATTATTATTATATTATGTTATTTTTTCGACTTTGTGGTACACTTTTCAAATGACATACAGATATTTATATCAAAGCATGAGAACTTACCTTATATTACATAAATAAACAATTTTTGTAACTTTTTACAGTTAACATTATTCTGCAACCGCCCGCCTGGAAACCCTCCAGGCCAATCTTCTGTTGAATAGCCAGTAGGTGGGCGGTGCAGCAAGAACGCAAATACAACTTACCCGTATTTGCCCTATTATTATTACTATAATTGCCAAGAAGGGAAGGTCGATGAGGGAATTAATTAAATTAAAGAAAAACTACCGTGAACAGAATTTAATCACAAAAGGAAACCATTTAATCGACTGAATAAAGAACAACATTACATAGAAAAATCTTACAATTAACTTGACGAACAGTTTATCTTCTTCCTTCTCGAATGAGGAAAGGGCAGGTGTGTTGGCTTCTCCCAGGTAGACGGCACAAGCCAGGCCGTGGTCGCATCTTCCTCCCCTCCTCCCAATCGCCGCTGTAGGAACAATGTATGAGGCTCTGGGCGTAAGCCGTCAGCTGCCGGAGGAGATCCGCCGGAGGGCACGCACGGCGCTCACGCGAGCGCTGGGCCCGTAAGCTCCGCGGCTCCTGCGCGAAACCGGCCGGGCAGTGAACTGTGAGATCCACCGGATCTCTTTTGCCCCAGGAGGACCCAAGCATGTGGCCTTCACGTTCCGGGCGCTGCCGCCGCAGCTTCTCGCAGAGCTTTGCGAGCAGCGGCGAGGGCCTGCCCGTGGGACGAGTGAGGCACCGGAGACGAAGCGGGGCCCGTGGAGACACCGGCTAGCGTCGCCAGGGCACATCGTGCCCAGCTGCCACGGACGCTTTGAGCGATGTCGGCGCTGTGGCGCTGAGTGTATATACAATATGTACACTGCACTATGCGCCACGGCGCCGACATACAGTATCGTGTGAAAGTGCATGTGTCAACTATGTAAATAAATGTAAATGGATCTAGTATGAATGTATGACTGAATGAAAAACAAAAGAAAAAGCAAAATTAAGAAGGCTGTAATAAAAAAGCCGTTACAGGAAATACCAAACAACATTAATGTAAATCTTAGGTTGCCGGACGCTTTGTCCGGCAACCTAAGATTTACATTACCTAACATTACATTACATTACTTACATTACATACTTACTTACATTACTTACTAACATTACTTACATTACACAACCTAAGATTTACAGCTTCATCCATTGATGAAGTTAGTAATAAGTTTTTAATTTCGGTGGGGTATCTACCGTGGAATGCTTTTTGTTTCCAGTTTCTAACTGTGTCAGTGATTCCTTAGGCTTTACTTCCTGTTCGAGGTGTATTAGAGGTGTATAGTTGTCATCTGCTTGCTGTATCACCTTGCACAGTTGGAATGATGACACTTGCTCACCTTGTTATGGACATTTCAAATCTTCAAAATACTTGTTCCTCGTATTTTCCTTGGAAGAGTGACTTGTTGGATAGAGTTTCTGGGAGTGATGGTACTTGAAGTGGGACATTTGAACCATGATGATTCTTTCCAATCTCTCCAGATCCGTTGTAGATTTTCTGATACCTAGTGAAAAGTAATCATCGGTTTGGCATAGGCGTTGATGGTTGACACAATATTGCGTGATTTAAGGGAAACCTTGTGTACGGATTTCATTCTTTCGGTTTTTAGAATTTCTTTTATGTCTGTGCATAATCATCATCTTTTGTAGAATTCCCATATATGTGTAAAATTCATCCATTCCTAAAGTTGTAATGATTTCTCCAGATGCGATCTCATGCTCCATTTCTACAATGAGCTTCCCTCTCCGAATACTTTTAATTTTGCATTTGTGTATTGTATACCTATATCCAGGGCTTGATTTCGAGCGGAACGCGACGGAAGGGCGTTCCGGACACTCGGATTGATTGATTGGTTGCTTTATTTGGGTTTTCGAGCACGTCAACAGCTTTAATCATTAGTCCCGCAAGTGTAGTGCATGTTTTTTCCTCAGGAGATGGCGGTTATCTTCCCTCGCTGGATGGCGAGTTCCAGCGCCGACCTACCGTCGGCTATTGGGGTTCCCCCTAACCAGGACTCTCCCACCAGCGGGGCACCGCCCCAGCTGGGACAAGCTCTAAGCTTCTGACCGGTCTCCTGGTATATGTGGTAGTGTAATGAATGTTAGTGTAAGTGTGTGTGTAAGGGAAGAGGATACGACAAGGAAGAGGAAGGAAAGATCGCGCGTGGTCCGTGGCCCGTTTAGTAGGGTACTGCTCCGGCATTCGCCAGGAGTTGATCGGAGAAACCACGGACTACTGACCAGAGCAGCCGGCTGCTAAAATTCTCCTCCAGATAGCGACTGAATTCGACCTAGCTGAAAAGCTAGTGTCGAAAATTCTGTCGCCGTAAGGACTCGAACCGAGGACCTCCCGGTCAGAGGCGCTGCAGTGACATCAGTTGATGCAGTGAGCTACTGCTGTCAGGTGTTTCTTCTAGGTATTTAAGATAATGGTATATAAGAAATAGAATTTTCTCATCAAGGCAATTAAATTTCTTAAAGCAAATGTTGAGAAGTCCATGACTCTGAAACAATGAAAATGAAACATTTCACGGAAAAGTAATTCTTGGATCACAAAGGAATTAGAACTTCGTGTAAAAAAATTAAAAAGTTCGCTTTACTTTATTTCTAAACATTACGACGGTTTCCATGTCTACAAATGTAGACATCCATATGTAGATATCAGCCGGTTTTGCATGTCTACTTCCGAGAATACAAAAGAATTTTAAGGAGAGTAATAGATCATGCAAAAATAATGAAAAATAATCAGTATTTTTGAACGCTAGTAACAAAACTAAAGCAATGTGGAATATCCTAAAAAATACAACCATGACATCTCGATGCCTTATAGAGGATATTGTTTTAAAGAATAATGAAAGAGAAGCAAGTAATTCGAGAAAAAGCTGCAAATCTCTTCAACCAAGCGGCAGGATTTTCGACACTAGCTTTTCAGCTAGGTCGAATTCTGTCGCTGTCTGGAGGAGAATTCTAGCGGCAGGCTGCTCTGATCGGTAGTTTTTCGTGGTTTCTCCGATCAACACCAGGTGAATGCCGGAGCAGTACCAAACGGGCCACGGACCGCGCGCAATCATTCCTTCCTCTTCCTTGATCTATCCTCTCCCCTTGCACACACACACACACACACACGCACTTATACTAACATGCACTACACTACCACTGTGGCGTCATACGGGTGTAATCAGTACACAGACGAGAGTGGGTTGTAATAACAACAGGTTTATTCACAATTTTGACCGTAGTCACAAATAATCAATGCACTGTATACAATTAATTAACTAAACAGACCCCACTGCTAGGAGAGATATTTACAACGGCTACCACACCGGAACATACTACCTAATGTTTCGCCGTGCGTAGTACCGCCTGCCGAGACTGACTACATGTCTCACTAGTCACGACAATAACTGCCGGCTCCTTCGCAGCGTGCACGCACGCACCTCTCACTGACGACCTACGCTGCCGATGCCGCTGTGTCAAAGAAGGACGAGCTATTGTTCTCACAGCCCTTAAATAGCCCTCGCGACGCTGCCCGCCGCCTCCATTGCCTCCGCCCTAACGCCAGCACACCCCGGCGGATAAAACCCGTGCGTCATAGCTTCTGCCATTGTCTACGCATCCGGTGCGCACCACGCCGTGTGCCCACGCTAGTTTTAGCGACACGACGCTACACCACATATTCCGGGAGACCGGTCGGGAGCTAAGAGCTTGTCCACCAGCTGGGGCGGTGCCCTGCTGGTGGGAGAGTCCTTGTTAGGGGGAAACCCCATTAGCCGACGGTAGGTCGGCGCCGGAACTCGCCATCCAGCGGGGGAAGATCATAGCCATCTCCCGAGAAAGGAATATGCATTAAACTTACGGGACTAACGACCGTTGACGCGCCCGGATACACGGAAAAATCAATCAATTAATCAATCTTCAACTAACACTTTTCTAGAATTGCAGTTGATCTTATGAAGGGACTAAAACCACAAAATTGAACATCATACGCTTCCAAAAAAATTTCCGACACGATGTTTATATCTGAAACTTCCTCCAGCGAAATCTTCAGACTAGTCAGTTCACTAAAAAATAAATATTCAACTGGTTTAGATGAGTTTGCGGACTGTTTGTTAACAACTTGTGCACCTGCCTACACTCGTCAACTCATATTTAAATGCTTCTTATGCTCGGGAATATTTCCAGATGTTTTCAAAACTGCAAAAATTAAGCCACTTTTTAGAAAAGGGAACAAAAATGAAATTCAAAATAATCGGCCAACTTCTCTTTTTTTGTTTTCTCAAAACATTTGGAGAGGCTTTTCTACACGCCAATTGAAACTTTTCTCAGTAAAAACGAAGCGTTTTCACACTCACAACACGGTTTTAGAAAATCAATCTCCTCGGACACTACCATTTTTTCTTGTAGATGTTGCTTTATCAATGGACCAAAATGAAGTACACATTGCAATATTTTTAGATCTGTCGAAAACTTTTGACATTATTGAACATAACATCTTGCTCTCAAAATTACCTTCATATGGAATTCGTGGTATTACCCCAGATTGGATAACCTTGAACAATTGGATAACCTTAAACGATTCGATAACCTTAAACATCGAACACAAAGAATAGAAATACCGTACTGGCACGAAAGAACATTATTTACTTATCTTTCCAATTCTTTGTTAATTGGGCATGGGGTCCCGCAAAGTTCGATCATAGGTCCTATCCTCTATCTATTATAGGTAAACGAAATGCCGTCGTCTATTAAAAATGGAAGAACAGTTCTGTTTGCCGATGACACGAATGTTTTTTGTCAAAAAGAAGCAATAAATACTCTATTGCTTTATTGATTTCAGAAGTTTCAAATTGGTTTCGTAATAACAAATTAATAGTTAACGAAGGAAAAACGGTTTCAATGCATTTTTGCATTTCAAATCGGCATTTGTATGCTCTATTGAAAATGAACAATATACAATTAGCTGATTTTAAAGTAACAACATTTATAGGTCTCCCAATTCAGTCGAACAACAAATGGAATGTACTACATATATGCTAATTAAGCACTAAATTAAGTTATGATTACGTAGGCTTCCGCGGCCGGAGTATGTCTCTTGGCTATCCGGGACAAGCCGTGTCGAGCAGTCGACGCGGCTTGTCCCGGATAGCCAAGAGACACTAAATTAAGTTCATTATGTTACTGAATGCGTAATCATTCAGAATTCGTTCAAATTCTGTCAGTTTTTATGCAGCTCGTTACCTGTATTTTCCAAATGTACATTTCCGCCCGAGATATGGCATAATATACAGGGGAAGTTCTTTCTGTAGTACCCAGACCTTTAGATTGCAAAAGAAAATCGTTCTAATAATGAAAAAATGCCATTCACGTGATCCCTGCAAACATCTTTTCATCGACCTTGGAATCTTACCGTTGCCTTGCCTATTTATTTACGAATTTGTAATATTTGTCAAAACTGACTTAACCGTGGGGACATTTTTTTCATGCAATACTGATATTTAAAATTACAACACGCGTTGCAGAGATAACGTTTATCAAGTGTCAGTATCGACAGCTTACTACAAGAAATTCACATACAATATATGTACTTTACTTAACAACGCATTGCCAGATGACATTAAACAATTAAAGTCGGTACACAATTTTAAGTTAAAAGTAAAATCTTTTCTCCTGCATAACTGTTTCTACACAATTAGAGAGTATATTGATCATCAAAAAGAAAAATAATGTTTTTTTTTATCTGTTGCGTCTACACCTTGACGCAACGCGTCTCCAATCCCCTGAAGGGGCTTGTTTATTTTAACAAATTGATATACAATGATTTAGTTTACAATTGTATTGTATAATTAAAAAAACTTAATATGGCTGTAACAGGTAATATACTACAGCTTCCGGGTCAATGACCCCTATCTCGGTCGGGTTTTTGTCCAGTTTCCCTGATTCATTGAACAAATGCTGAGATGGCCCCTTGTTTTGCTTCTGGACATAAATGTATCTTCACTATGCGCACGTGTTGTTAAGTTCTGCTTTTGCTTGTAGTGGTAGGAGTAGAGCTGAGGGTGAGTTACTCTATTGTTAGCAATGCAGAAAAATCAAATCTGCAGTTCGTTTACCTTCGCAAATAGTTTTTCTATAACTCGGGAACAAAATTAGTTAACTAGTTTTTCAAATGTCGCTTTTTCTTCTTCTTCTTCTTCTTCTTCTTCTTCTTCTTCTTCCTCGTTGTTTTAACTTTCATTCATTTTTCAACTATCGTTAAAATGTTGGGATGGGATACTGGTACTCAAGAAAACGGGCAGATCATCTTCTTCCCCATACGTCATGTACAGCTTTTACTGTTTTTTGACCAAATAAATCAAATCCAATGAAGCCCCTGTGAACGCCACTGAAACAATGCTAATCCCTTTCTTTACACGCCCATTAATTAGACCCACATGAGTGATACTCAAGTAACATAAACCAAAATACTCTATATAATTATGCATATATCCCGTAAAATAATTTAGATTCATAGGTGAACTTCCGGCAGGGTCGAATTTACTTACAAGGAATATTTATATTTATTACCTATTCAATATTTATATTTTTGTAAGTAAATCCGTCCCTGCAGTTCGTTCTGCCTGCTTATAAGCAGTTGCTTGGTGACTCTCATCTATGAGGGGAGAGGGCTACGTCTGGGACAAAGAATTCATAAACTAATCAGGCATTTGTAGACAAGAAATTAAAATTATATTTAAATAAAAAGTCCATTTTATAAGCAATTTCTTAATTTTAATTCGTATTTGTTCAAAAAGTGTTTCTATTACAGTTTTTTCAGTAAATCTGAAGATTTTTTTCCGGAGGGATCGCGTTTTGCAAAACGCGATTTTGGGTCTTAGGGCAACTCAGTACTTAAATCTGGATCTGACGACCGTTGCCATTTCGTTGTGCAACAAACAGAAAGTCATGACTGGCAACTCATCGTTAATAAATTCTAATAATAAAAGTCAACATTTTCTTTGTGGAAATCAATAACTTTAAAATCATGAATTTTTGAGAATTGGCAGTGTTTAACTTGATTTTTGGAATTGGTTACTCCCTCCAGTTTTCGTAATATAAATTTCGAATATTTCTGACTTATATTCATAGCCTCAGAAAATAAAATTGGCCGTTTCAATGTTTGTGAAAACATCTGAAAGAATTTGTTTCCAATATACTCATGAGTTCACTTAACGGGCATTTAAAGTTTTAATACATGTTTTATTGCATTGGACTTGATATCGTAAAGAAGCCGGTAGGTTTCGGTTCAATTTATTTCAATCAATGTTCAAATAGAATTTTCCATGTGTGGATCCATACTTTTTTTGTTGCACGATGCCATACGTACGTCGTTCTGAAAGAAGGGTGGCAACGCAGTTCCCATCTGCCAGAACGCCGTTGGAAGCACATCAGCGTGACCGAGTGACCCCGAAGATATCACATTGCTGCAGTGACAGCTTGAATTAGCTTAAATAGACAAAGATCGGCGTCGACTGCTAGTGGAAGGAAACCTCCTTCCCTAAAAATCGGCTCATGTGCCTCGGCATTATGACATTATTCTCATTTTTTATGGCGTTTTGACATTATTCTCATTTTTTCCATTTTTTATTTTGTTTATCAATATTTTATCTTTTCTGAAACGTCTTTAATTTTCTGAAATCTACGAATATCTACACTGTCTTACACTTATTTTTGTATAAATAAACAAAATTACAACATAAAGAACAATGAACGCAATATATGCTTCGATTATTACTTAAAGATTCCGATCTGCCATGAGTGGGATTTTCCGCCTAGAGTCGGAACAATGTCGTAATCCACGTTCGCTGCATGAGGATAGTCAACATTTTAATTAGGAAGGGAGAGAGTGATAATTATTAATAATAATGTTCAAGTGTAATAAAATAATAAAATAATAGTTAAACAAATAACAATAATTTATAAGTTTATATTTCTAAATGGACAAAATAAAAATAAAATTATAGCATTAAAATTAACATTATCTTTCAATCAAAATTATTTTTTCAAATTATTTATTTTATGTCGCTTTAAGACATTTAAAATAAATAATTTCAAAAAATTGATTGTTAGATAATTTTAATCAACATTTATTAGCATGGAATATATAAAAAGTGCTTTTATTTTCATAAAATAAAGGAAAGATTAATAAATGGAAAATAAAAATCATTTTTTTCTTGTCATAATATGAAATTTTTACATACAAAAACCAAGCAAAATGTTTTTTCCAATTATGATTGAAGAAACAAATTATTAATGTATCACAAGTTTCCTCGGATTTTCTTAAAATAGTGTCTTAAAGATTTCGTATTTACATTTTCTGAAACAAATATCCTGGGTATACTCTTGATAAGTGTTGATAACCATTAAGTAGTTCTCAGGTCAGTTTTTATTTTAATCTGCTTTTTACCAAGGTGGTGAATGACCACTCTGTACTCCAAGATGTGCGTTGTAGAGCAAAAGAAATGTTGCCTTGGGATTCATTTGAGAACATTTGATTTTTTAAAAGTAAAATACTTTATGATATTGTTTTCTGCCCATAGTTTGTTGTGTCAAGCAAACCATTTTTCAGGTACAAAGGACTAAAAATTACTAATTAATTGTAAGCAATCGAATTCATGAACTATTTTGTATCTACTTAAATGGGAGTTTAATTTGTCAGGTAATTCATACATCCGTTCTTTTAAGACGATGTCCTGTATTTGTTAACATTTAGCGCAGTGCATGGATGTTACATGCCAAAAAATAATGCAAAGTATTTAAATAATTTAATGCAATGAAAATGAATAGAATAGAACAGAACGGAAAAGATGGGAATAGACATCCACAATTTCCAAGGAACGATTGCCAGCATAAAGCAATACGGTGAGCTGATTTGTATTCCGTTCCAAAATTTGAATCCCAGAATGAACTCTGACCTTTGTTCTAGTGAACATCCGCTTTGCGTCTGCAATTCTAAATACCAAACCACAGCGACTAAGAGTATCGAACTTATCAGGAGAAATTACGCTAACAGCGGCGTTTCCTTCAAAAGCAACGCAATCAATAAATTCTTGCGGAACTTAAAATAGTCCCAACGCTCATTAATGTTTAGAAAATCACGGTCCCCTTTCTGCAGTTTTTGAGTAACAATTTGAGGCTGACGGACAAGTTCCTAAGTTAGACCTAAAAAAAAATACGTATTCTATTCTTAATAAATTGTAATTTAATAAGGTATTGAATTTGTTAAAAATATTCTGATATTCAAAGATTGAATATTTGAATATTTAGTAATTAAATTGAATTATTTGCATATTACGACTTTTTATATTTGTGTATTGTGTAGTCAAACGAAGGTCTTTAAAAATAAGCCCATGTCCTTTCCTGGGAGTGCATGGATCCGCGTCTGTCTAATCTTAATCCTTAATTGGATAAATGAATCAGAAACTGTGATGCTATCATGCAATATTGAGAAATGCAACTCACAGAAAATTGCCAACTTGTCTACATGTATAGTATTTTTCTATGTGGTTATCTGCAATGTTGGCAGATGATATGTTTGTCTTCAATGAACGCTGGTCCCGCTACGTCTGTTAGTAATATTTTATTAATCACTATTTTCGCCATTGCCGACGTCATCACCCAATTCATCAACTATCTTTTAAGTGAAGCTATTGTCAAGAAATACTTAGGGGCATAGTCCACAGACAATGTTTCGTCTTGTCGACATTTTCTCTGTTAAAAAAATTACCAAAGCAAAGGCATGTACAAATGCTGGTAAATTAAATGTCAAGATTTTAAGAAATTGACTGAAAATAGTTTCAGAAAGTAAAACCAATGAAGTACTCTGCCGAACAAAAACCTAGCAGCGCGCTGCCTCCATCCAATTCCCAGTACCCCCACTCCTCCTCGAGCTTCCATTGCTTTCCATGCTCCAGCTACGGACAGACTTGCGATAGTCCACGATACGACCCATTCCAAAAACATTTTTCCTTCGCGTAATAGACCACTTTAAACTAAATTCGTCCTCAAGAATTGCGCTGGTGGTATGCACAAATTAAACAAGTCGATTTATTGAAAGTTCCATATTTTCTGCAACATTTCCCAAGGTTGGTTTTTCTGGGGAGGGCGACGCCCTAGGGCCCTTAAGGAGCAGCCGCCAGTGAATCTGTCGCCAGTTTGAGGCCCAAAAAAAGCAGTTTTTCAATTTTCGAAAAATCTGAGATTTCAACGATGTTCTCTTAGTCGTCCTTTACACTATCCGAGGACAGAGTTTAATAAAAAATTGAAAAATTGGCATACATTTCAGACACAAATTGCGCAAAATCAACCCCTTTCCCATAAATTGCACATGGCGTTTTTTAAAGAGTTGATTTTTACTTTCTCGCTACGGTCTACAGAGAAAGCTGTAATTATGTAATGCTGCGCGAAAAAAACGAATTTACGGTAGAAAACTCTCATTACAGGGTCCTGGTAACGAAAAGTGAATAAAACCAACTGCTAAATTTAGAAAAAAAATCCTCTAACACGTAGTGTAGCCAGAATCCATATTTTGTGGGTCCTTGATACCAAAATATCGAATGACGACAAAACGTCCGTTCATCAATCTGTGAAGAACGCCAGCGGCTAAACCGTTCAACCTATTTTCTCCAAAATCGATATTCTCTAATCGATCTGATTGAGGTCGCTGCCCCTTGAATTTGAAACTAATATTTTAATTTAGGGGTACTTTACATAAAGTCCCTGGGACATTTTCAAAATTAAAACAAATGGCTCCATCGGTTTTGATTAAATTTTGTTGTTGGATAGTATAAAGAGTGTTTAGGAGAATGATCTCATTTTCGTTGGAAACTGATTTTTCAAAACTTTCAAAAATTCTAATTTTTTTTCGTCTTTCTACAACTACATTTATAAAAATAGAGATTTTTTCCTTAGTGAAATCTGTTCTGTTCCATGAAGATAGATTTTGAAATTAAATAATGTACAATTTTTCAAAAATTTGAGTGTATTTCGCGTAATTTTGCGTGAAAATACGGGCGAGAAAGTACGTGCATCACTAGTTCCTGCAGTCTAAAAGCCTGAATATTATAGGATGAGATTCCCCAGAATATTATGCTGTATCTTAGGCGGAAATGTAGTACGTTTGCATAATACACGCAACGAGCTGCATGAAGGCTTACAGAGTTTGAGAGAGTAATGCATAATATAAAGAACTTAATTTAGTGATTAATTAAGTTATATGAATCGGGGGTTTTGCTGAATTTAGAGACCACGAAATTTTGTTACCTGAACATCAACCAATTTCATATTGTTCATTTTCAATGGCGCATGCCATTACCTGTTTGAAATGGAAAAATGCATTGATATCATTGTTAACTATTAATTAGTTATTACGGAATAAACTTGAATACAGCAGCAAATTTTGAGTTAATAAGTTTCCTCTGATAATGTCAAATTTAATTGAAATGTTAACAGATAAATGATTAAAAACTCACCTAACTGCTGAGTGTTCTATACTTTGATCCACATGGTCATTTTCATCTCACCTTGAATACGGGCGGACATTTTTAAGAATTTCTTTTTCTCAAATATATGTCCCACAAAACGTGGGTTCTGTAAACACTGCATATTCGAGAAAGTAATCTATATTACTAAATTACAACGCATGTAGAAATTGAAAGAAAACTATGCAGTCTCCGGCAATGTGAAGTGTGGCTTTTTAGATACCCAGGAACGTAGGAAAAATCCAAAACAATGGAAGTGTTTCAATTTTGACTGAATAATGCAAACATTCCAGTGTATTAATCCACCCATTTTTCACTCATGAATATCCACTAAATCATCATGCTCAGTGCATCACTCTTTACGACAGTTACGACGTTACGGCAGTCAAACATCAGCAAAGCTCCAAGGAAGAGGTCGCCCGCTATTAAATATGTATTACTATTCACGTTTGCCATTATGAAACATCAACTATGTGGGTGTCATTTATATATAAATAACTGTTGTGTGGTATATATTCTATACAATGTTGTTACAGAATTCGTTACAAAATTCCTGCATTATTTTTGTTAAAGTGTTTAAACGCTCAAAAACTCAACTTTTCATTTAATTATTTCACCATCTTTGTAATATCATTCGCTATTAATTATTATTACTATATCTCTTTTTTATATTTTCATATTTTTCTTTTATATTTAATTTCATTTATTTTATTTTATTTTTATTTATTTTTTATCTTCTGCAATAACAGAATGTGTATTTCTTTATTTACATTTATAATTAGTAATTATCTACTAATCCCCCCTGTCGCATTTAATTTTTTTGCAATTTTATCTGCTATTTGTTCCGTATCTTTTGTAATCACAAAATGTGACTTTCTTTATTGGTATTTTATAATTTTTTAATTTGAACTGCTATTATAGATATTAATCCTATCGTTGAATTTTAATTTTCGCAATTTCATCTGCCGTTTGTAATTAAAATTTAAATATATCTATTGTAATTCAATTTGCTATCTTATTTTGTATTTTATTTGTAATTTATTTACATATTTTCTGTCCATTGTGGACTGATGGTGATGGCAAAGCTGTCGAAAGTCGGCTATCTGAATAAAAATACTATGCTGACGAAGATGACCTCTTTTATTTATTCACATAAGGACGTCAACAACACCGAATCAGAATTCTCACAATAAAATATTTAATTTATTGCAGTGTTATGCGAAAGTTTTTTATTCGTGCTTGAACAATATGCATACTACTTTGGAAAAACAACTTTCTGCGGTTTTATTCTGCAGCGGTTGTGCTGTTGCAGGCCTCTAGGTTACTATCTCTAAAAGTAAGAAAAATCACTTTTTCGGTATCAGAGACCCACAAAACTTGTTTTCCTGTCAAAAAATGGCACTTTTTTCTTTCGAAATTCTTTAAACTCCTTACTTTACTACCTTCTTTAAACTCCGTATACTAGTAAGTAAATGGAACACAAATCAGACTGTATCAAGAAAAATAAATCAATTCCTTACATAGTTGACATTCCTAAGGAAGTACCAATATTTCAGGAATTAATTCACTGTTGCGAAATTGAACGATGCATATTTCAGTGTTTTCAATAGTTCTAGAAACCTTGGCTCGTGTAAAATGAGTGTCAGGAGTGGGATTCGAACCCACGCCCACGGAGTGGACTGCGACATGAATGCAGCGCCTTGGACCGCTGCGCCATCCTGATAGTGCTTTGATATTCCTGTGGCATTTCATGTCGCCCACCATGTCACTTCGCAGTGGAAAGTTTTCTGTATGTTAGATTTTGAGTGTTTGGAGTGAACGTGCTTTTCTTTATAAAACTGGTGTTGTCATCAAGGGAGAGAGGACTAGTTTTCCCCACTAGGAACTTATACCTTGAAATGCAGCACATACATATAAGCGTGTATTATAATTCAGTATTTCGTTTTGAAAAAAAAGTTTACATAATAAATTTTACATTTGCAAGTGAGAGGCAATTGGCGATGACGTCTCTATGCTCACAAATTAATTAAAATGTGGAATACCTTGAATATATGGACTTAAATGTGGACTATATTGAATATTTTTACAATGCCATATGATATTGTTGAACTCGTAGTACTTTTACTTCAGCTGTTTTCAAGTTAGTATATGCAGTTCAGTTTAGCACATCAGTATTCATTTTTTCTCTCCCTTAAATATATTTTATCAGTGGCAGATCCAGGGGGGGCATGGCCATCATGCCCCCTCCCTAAGGCCTAGACCGTTCACCTTCATTTAGCAAAATTTATTTAAATAAATATTTATGTTCGAATTGTGTAATTATTTAAAAAGTAATATTGAATAGTGTCGTATATACACTACAAAAATTATTTCAAGATAACAAATGTTTATTATTTAACAAAAATCTATGATGGCTCTCTCCAAAATGATCGTCTGGATCTGGCCCTGATCGGTATGTGACAAAGGCGGATTAATTATCGAATTCTCAATTTCTTTTCCAGGGGCTCCTGGGCAGGAGGTCTAGTTTCTAGTCCTATAGCTCCAGGGTCGATTTATCCGTCTTGTTCGTATCTGGTGGTAGTGCCTACATACATTCCTCCTTAAGCATAGGCCTAAATGATGTGGTACTTGAAAAATTCATTTGGGTACCTTCGTTTGAAATTCTTTATAATTTATTTGACTAATTATATCGTAATTGAGACCAATCACCTTAATATTTTTATTTATTATTTAATTTATTTTCAATCGCTCTGCAACTATGTGCTCATAAGCGATCAAAACATGATTTGCAATTTTACATTATAGGTAAATATACACATTTAATTATATAAGAATATTTTATGACGTTGTCTTTTAACAATTTAAAACCTTCACAAATAGACACATTTATAACAAACATGTTAATTTTCTTACAAGAGAAGAAAATACTGTATATATTTTTAATTTAATAATTTTGTCACATTGCGAAGTAGAATTTAACAAAAAATGAATATCAGTATCAAATTTTATTTTTTTCCTGAGATCACTTGTGAAAGAACATTCGACTAATAAATGGGATGCAGAAATAATTTCACCACAATTGGGACATGGATATGGATTTGTTATTTTTAAATAAATAACTGTGACACATATTAAAATGGCCAATTCGGAGTATTGATAAAATAACATGTTTTCTTTTGAAGTTGAGAAGAAAAAGAAGAGGATCTAATACTGAATTACTAACTTGGCGTAATTTTGCATATTTTGATTTCCATTTCAAATCCTATAATCATAATGTTGATAATAGAAGTTTTTTTTAAGTCGTCAAGGGAACCAGAGATGGAGTTATTGGGTAAAGGAAGTTTACAAGCGTTCTTTACTGAGTAGTCAGCATATTCATTTGCCTTTATTCCTAGGTGGGAAGGGATCCACGTAAGGGTGACATAATTATTTTGGGACAAGGATAGAAGACATTCTTGGATTTCTTGAATAAAAGGATTTTTTGATATTTTATTCTGAATAGCAGATATGACTGATAATGAGTTTGTGAAGATAAACAAATCTGACGAAATTCTATTTTGTGAAAACAGATCTAATGCTTTAATAATTGCCCAAAATTCACAGGAGAAAATAGAAAAGAAGTCTGGTAAACGAGTAAAATAAGTTGAGGGTGATATGAAATTATAGAAGCTTCAGTACCACCCACTTGTTTTGAACCATCTGTGAAAAAAAAAAATTGATTATGAATGAATTTGTCTTGAAGTGAAGAAAATTATATTTATATTTTTATTTAAGCTCTTTCTAATTAAAATGCACATTATTTCTGTTTATTTATTTATTTATTTATTTAGCGTATGGCAGCCTACAAGGTTACATATCAGAAAAGGTTGTTAATTAGAATAATTAACATTAATTTGATTAAAACAAAGATAAATGTACATAACATAAAAAACAACACAATCACAATGTAATGTCTAAATTTGTTATCCACTTTACTGCTTCTGTCGAGACTTTCACCAGGTCCATTGTGTTGCATTGAAACTTCCTGAGAGGACATTCAAAAGTTATGTGTTTCACTGTCTGTCTTGCTTCACCAGTCACAAGATGGGGATTCGCGCATACCCCATTTATGAAGTGAGTCACCACTTCTACCATTGCCTGTTCTTATCCTATTCAGTGTTCACAGGGTACTTGTATTAGGAAAAGAGGAAATTTATAAAAAAGAAATATTTAAGAGATTTGCAGAAAATCCATGAAAACTAATATTAGTTGAACAGTTTGTTAGTTTTGTAAGATTTGTAAGTTTTTCATTGTATTACAAAATGTGTATTGTTTATAACATTATAATAAACTTGTGAAATTATATAATTTTATTTTTATAAAACTTCATTGGTTATTTATTAATATTATTGTTTAAATATATATTTTTATTTATTATTAGATGTAATATTATATTATTTATAATTTCATTTCACTTATATTAACCTAATAGTATTTAATAATTACAAATTATGATTTGCCCCTCCCTAGTGAAAAACCTGGCTATGCCCATGAACAGATCACATGACGTGTTGTCGGCCTTGAAGGAGAGAATTTAAACAGGTGAATTGAGAGAACTACCTACATTTAAAATTTTAATAATTATTTTGATTAAAAATTAACAATGCATATTTGGCACTGAAACCACACTCAAACTCACAATTAAAACAAGAAGTCAATTGAATTAATAATGTAAGCTTCTAAGCATAAGTTGATCATAAATCACCATTACATACAGGTACGGATCCAGCCGATCATTTTCTTTTTTTTGGGGGGGGGAGAGTTTTGTTAAATAATAAACATATTTGTCATTATTTTGTATATTACTTATGTACTGTAGATATGTTACTTTACATTATTATTGTTTAAATAATTACATAATTCGAATATAAATAAATATTTAAATCTTTTTTGGCAAATAGAGGAAGGTAAATGACATCTCTTAGCCTTTGGGGAGAGGACATAACCCCCATGCCCCCCCCCCCCCTGTATCGGCCAGTGATTGCATATCACATTACATTATACCCACAACATTACAGGACCCAGCATGAGAGGAAAGTATCCAAACACGGGCCCCCATTTTGTTTTCGAATATTTTTAAATCCATCGAACTCTTTTATGCACAATTAAATCAAAATATATGCAATGCATACCTTACTTAGTTATACAAATGGTATATTGGCCAAGTAGTTTAAGTATAAACTATTTTTCGCAAACATTACATTATGGTGAGTTCTAAAAAAGGCTTCCTAATGTGAGCGCCCGCAGACGTTTTAAGAAATAGGTAAAAATTAATGAAATAATTGGAAATAGATTGAACACGGTACAATTTTACAAAAAAAGTTTAATACCTTCCACATAAGAAGTTGTCTTATATGACTCTCACATAGTCTACATATTCAAGTGTGACAAAAATCACGCACATTCAACATGAGCCCCCAGTGATCACATTAGGCATATCACCCATAGTTCGCCTACAGCTCTTTGAAAATTTTACACGGCAAAACATGCACTTTGCATCTTCTTCACCTAGGAGGGAAGATATCCCGGTAGAACCTCCAATTTTGAAGAGACAGAGGACATGTCGTTCGACTCCTCGTCGGAGGTAGTATCTTCCTTTTGCTTTTGTTTAACATCAGAATTCTCTGAAATATCTTTCTTTGCAACTTCTCTGGGATCAAATTCTGAACTTTTCTCTTGACCTCTTTCTTTCTGCCCTCTTTAACTGATAGGCTGAAGAGTAGGCTTTCTCTTTTTATTAGCCTTCTAAGGTTTGAGTACCAAATACCTTAATTGTGAATATTTTGCAAGACTAAAAATTGGGGGCTCGCATTAGGAACCTGGGGGGGGGGGGTCGGGCTAGGCAGCAGCGTCTGTATATTCCAAATGCCAATAACATTTTTACAAGGCAATTAAAAGAAATGCATTACCCTACATCAACAGCTTGTAATATACCCTTCAAAATATAATAAATGTTAGAAGACTTACCGATGAAGTTTCGAAATCAGACAACTGAGAATAGCACTTGAAAAAACTTCGCCATTCCCTTTTCGCACTAATGGCCGACTGTCCGGGAACAAGGGAAAATGAAGGCACTACAGATTGACTGTGCTGCGCTCTCAAAACTACAATTTTAGTAATTTCCAATAGGAAACAGCACTCTACAGAGCAGAAAATCGAGGATTTTGCATTAGAATTCGGGGCCGGGTTTGGGTACTTTCCTCTACATATCACAACGTGTCTAGTAAGTAAAATATAATATAAAAATTAGATGTTTAAAAAATATCATGTACATTCTTTTAAAAACGAGAAGTTTTTGCCTAAATTGCTGCTTAAAGTTAATACAATGTATAAAAAACATATTCTCACAAGCGGTTCTAAAGTTTTTCTTTATTTTTTTCACGGATGAAGCAGAGGTCGCTTTAAAAAAGAAGCAGTCATATTTTCGTTGAATTCCCTGAACTTTTGAATATTGCAAAAAAAAGTTAGAAATAATGCGAGAAAGAATATGCTATTGTATCACCGCTACATTAAGTCTCTTGTTTTGCTATCATGTTTTGATTTGTGCCATTTTTGTGTTTAAGTGACATTAGGGTTTTGATATATTATTGTCTTGTTACGTACCCGAAAGGTTCACGATACTTATCAGAAAAATCTCCATCTCCTGTGTTGAACTTTTTGCAATTTTAGTTGTTTGCAATTTTCGAAATTACAAAGAGCGCCGAAAATGGGACCAACACCGACTTTTTTACCGTCCTATTAGACATATAAAAAAAATGGAGCCGATTTTTGAGAAAATAATTGTTTAAACATTGTCTATAATCACTCAAAATGACGGAAAAATTGCTCATATTTTCAAAGGTTGTGTCTGATCTAACTTCAAGATGTCTCTGAACAACAGATTTCATTCAGGAAAAAAAAAATCTCTATCTTTAATATTGTGTTTTTAAGAAGAAGCCGAAAAAAGATGAACTTTTGCAATTTTCAAAAAATTAGGTATTTAAACAAAAATTAGATCTGAGCCATTTTTAAGAGTTCTTCGCGATATCCGTGGACATAGTTCGATCAAAATATTTGGAGCCATTTTTGAGAAAATTGTAAAAACGTTGATGTTTCGTGTAAAGTACCCCAAAAATCGAAATATCCGTTACAAACTCTTAGGGCCGAGTTCGTTCAGAAAGATTGGGGAATCAATAGTCTCAACGGTTTAGACGCTGGTGTTGACCAGAGACGGACAGACACGTTTTCCCGTCAATCGATTTTTCATTCGATTTATCAAGGACCCACAAAATATGGATTCTGAATAAACGTGTTAGGGGGGGTAATTTACTACATATAAGAACAAGATATATCCTTTGTTGTTAAAAAGCGACATTATATCAATAAATTAAAAAAGATTTATCCACTTTATTCTTTACCAGGACTTGGCGATAAGTTTCTCTGTCGGAAATAGCCGATTTCCGGCGCAAGACTACAATTTCTCTGTTCTTTCGAAATAAGGCGAGGAAGTAAAATGTAAGTTTAACAGCCTACTGTCAATAAAAGATGGACATCGAGAAATCTCATTAATCCTCTATTAATATTTGTATTACAAAATTGCAATTGAAGTTCGCGTGAACTTGTAAACAGGGAGTTCGATTAATAACATTTTCTCCACACGAATTATTCCATTACTATCCACGTGTTGCTATTTAGGCCATGCCGGCAATTTTTTGTTAGCAAATACGGTTAAAAAATAATTCTGTAATATTTGAGTCAAAATAATAGTGCTTGAAGAAATTTTTGAATTTCTATGAAATTTTCAAATCTGTTGTGTTTGTTGTTGTTATTAGAATTTTAGTTGTGTTTTCTTATATCGTAACTCACCTCAAGAAAAGTACTAAAATTATACATTAAAAAGCGAAGAAACGGAAAAGGACAAAAAATATTACAAATTACCTATTTTTATTGAGCAAATACTTTGTTGATCACAATAAAGATGTATGTACAACAAAGTGTAAGCAATACGTATAAAGGCGTAAGGCGATTTATCCATGAGGTGGCAAAAGAAGTCCTTGGAAAGAAACAAGAAATGGCAAGAAAATGAAAAAATTAAAAGTGGGGAATTTATCTCTAGAAGAAATAATACTGTTACGATTCTAGGCGGTGAATGAAAAACTCGAGTATTATTTTAACAAAAATGTTTATTTTGTTTCTTAACACAATCACTGAAAACACTTGATTTACGTACAGATAGTCTTCACTTGATTTTTCTTTATACGTCACACTTCTCTTGATTATTTATTTACACGAACTTCTCTTGATTATTTATTTACACTGTTCACTTCTCTTACACTGTCGCACAGTCCTAAGCACTGACCACAGTTCGATGCACTGGCCACAGTCCACTGCACTGACCACAGTTCACGGCACCGGCCTCGGTTCACGTCACAGAGCACAATCACTGCACTGCTATTCACCGCGATGCACACTCTTCACAGCTCAACTTCCACTTAAGACTTAAGACTGACTCGCAGTCGCCGACCGCCGCGTATATACTCGGCGGGCGCCGTATAGGATTTTCTAGACTTTGCGATACGCCTCGCGAACACTCTGGGACCATCTAGTTCAAGGGCTCATACTCGGCGGGCGCCGTCGAGAATTTTCTAGACTTTGCGATACGCCCCGCGAACACTCTGGACTCAAGGGCTGCTGGCAGATGTCGCAATCCGCGCATACAGGTAGTTCGTGGTCGTGCCGGCAGATAACGCAATATTCGTTACAATACAAAATAAAAGATGGGCGTACATCAAGCGGTATCTACAAAAACAAAAGCAAACGTAGACATCTATCACAAAAGAAGAAATTGGACAACGGGCAGTCATAAAAGGAAAAAGAGAAAACTGATAAAATGTGAAAATGGGCAACAGAGTGAGGGAAATACTCCATGTAATTATGCTGGGAAGCTATTAAAATCTATGAGAAGGGAAATTGTGGAATTGTCCTGCAGAGTCCTATAAACGACGTTAAGGATACCGACCCTTTTATCTTATTTCATAAATTACTGTTTACTTTGCTGGAAATATTAAAAAAATCTATTTTCACATGAGCACAATTATTCCATTATCAACGTAAAAGTTGTCTTAGACAAGGATTAAAAACCCGAAACTTGCAAATCGGTTCTACACTACATGGTATAGTTTTCGTCGTTCAAGAAACATTTTGGAGAGGTAAAAATCTTACCTCTACATAAATTCTAAATTATTGTATTTGGTAGTTCGGACATTCATGCCATCCCCCTAATTCGCAACCTACCGGCCGTCACTGAACAGATTCCTTTAGACAATCCGATCTACACGAATTAGCATACAGGTTTTCTTCGATCCGGAATTTGGTTTAAAAAACAGTAAAAACTGTGTATGACATGGGAGAGAAGATTATCGGCGCACGTTTTCTTGAGTACCAGAAACCCATCCCAACATTTTAACTATAAATATTTCAAAGATGAATGACAGTTAAAATAATAATAATAATAATAATAATAATAATAATAATAATAATAATAATAATAAAACTACTACTAACAACAACTAAAATAAGCGAGATTAACTACATTTAGAAAACTACACATTTCGCTCCCGACCTATTTGCAACGGTAAACGAACTGCAGATTTGATTTTTCTGTATTGCTATCAATAGAGTAACTCGCCCTCAGCTCTACTCCCACCACTACAAGCAAAAGGAGAGCTCAACAAAACATGCGCAACAAAGCAACACAAGGGACCACCTCTGCATTTGTTCAATGAATCAGGGAAACTGGACATAAACCTGATCGAGATGGGTTTTGATAGCTGAAATTTGATACCAGAATGTGCCTCATAACGAATATGTCATTCCTTTATAAAACTGAGGGAGCAGTAAGTATGCGAAGAACTCCCCGAAATACATTAACAAATTATTCTTGCTTTGAGTCTGTTCTGATATTACGCACTTCGGCAAAGAATTGCACTCATTGCAAATGCTGTTTTTACAAAACACACTAGACAATATTCTGTGGATATCGAAGTCACAACAAATGTCCTCAAGTATCTTTCCTACAAGTTGAATGCGTATGGCTTTCCTCTTCTACAGGTGAGGTGGCTGGCTCCCCGGTAGCCAAGGATCGTGATACCATTTCATGACAAAGTTGGCTACAGTTCGGCAAATTTTCTGTTTTTCTGGGTGTTTCTCTTGCACTGCAGTTAGTAGATACGCCCATTCCATGCGTGTTGACCACTTCCTCAATTAAATGGTGTGTGGCGGTGGCAGACTCAAACCCGACTGTTTGTACACGACGCGGCATCACGGAGCAGCAGACTAACGCACAGTGACACCGGCCATACCGGCTGCAACCTCAGTGAACGAAAGAGTTGAAAGCCCTAATTTGCGCCCGACAGTGGCGGACTTAGTGAATATAGTGACATCAGTGACGAATATAGTGTATACATCAGTGCATAAAATACATTTTTTTACTACGTATGTTTTCTAACCATTCGCACCAACATCATACTAACTTACTATTTTGTTTTTCCTCGTCACGTGGTGCATTTGATGACATCAATTTGTTACAATAACAATACCAGACATCGTGCAGAATTGGGTAACTGAGCACGTACCTACTGCAGAGATCCCCCCTCAAGTCCCGGCACGTGGCGTCGGGGATGGGGTGGGGGTGAGGGGTAGAATGTTCCCCAACTGCATCCCCCCCTTCGCTTTCCGCTACTCCTTCCGGGCTCGCGAGGTGTCGAGGAGCGCTCGCGGTTTGGACACACCTCCTGGGTAGAATCTTAGAAGGAATATTTTCTCGAAGCAGTATACCTCACTGACATTCACCTTATGTTTGGAATTGTTTATTAAGTGTGAATATTAAATTATTGCATACACGTGATAAAAGAAGTTATAATTCCTAAACGATTTTTTATTAATTTAAAGAACTCAAGATATGTGAATGAATTTATGGATTGAACCTTCATACATGAATGGAAAGGAAAAGGGAGAAATTACATTGGTGATTAAGTGAAGTGATAAATAAGATAAATAATTTTCTACTGTATCACAAATAATTGACAGAACCAATGCCTTCTACTGCATCACAATTACAGGAAATTATTCAGAAATTTCTTTGTCACAAATAGAATGAATCAAGGAGAAGTATGTTTTTAAAATTTTAATACGATTATTTGTTGAGTCAAGTAAGGGCCGAATAAGTTGTGTCGAGTAACGATGTCGGAAGTGTTTCCTTTTTTATTTTAAGAGTGTTTCCTATTTTTGATTTTTATGTGAATGTAAATTATGTTGGATCGTGATATACAATTAATAGAAATTATTTTTCCTTAACAGTATTTTCAACCTTGAATATATAAATTCATTCTACTTTCTTACCAGAATTCAATTTATATTTAGTTGAAAAAGTTTTTGATGCAACAGTGGTACATCTTACTACGCTCAAAATTATCTTACTTTGCATCTACAGACCTCCAACAAAGCGAGCTTAGATTCTTTCATTTTCTTACAAAATCTAGATATGATTCTGAACAAAATTAATAATGTCTCATTAAAATCCATTGTTGTATGTGGTGACTTCAATATTAATTTTCCGAGCGAATCCCACGAAAAAGAGAAGTTTCTCAATAAACTTCATTCTTTTAATTTAGATATTACAGTGAATGTACTACCTACACGGAATACATTTAAATCCCAAAAAGCAGTAGATCAAATTATAATGAACAAAATCACAACTAGATACGAAATAATAACGAATAATTTAGGTTACAGTGACCACGATGCACAAATTCTTACAATTACTAATAACATGAACACTGACACAATAAATAATACACGTATGTGCAGAGCATTCACTAAAATTAACATTCAATTATTTACGGGCTACTTGCTGAAGGAATCGAGGCACGGAGAAATAACGCAGTTCACACAAATGAAAAGTATAATTTATTTCTCAAAGCTTTTATTTCACTTTAACGCCTGGAATTAGAACATTGGAATAATATATTTTCTGAAACTCGGGTACGAAAATGTCTACTTTTCAAATGTTACTAATCTAGCGCTTTATTAATTATTAATTATTATTATTATTATTATTATTATTATTACTATTATTATTATTATTATTATTATTATTATTATTATTATTGTAGTTGTTTTAACTTTCATTCACCTTTCAACTATCGTTAAAATGTTGGGATGAGATTTTGGTACTCAAGTAAACGTGCGCAGATAATCTCCCCTATACGTTTTACTGTATTGTAATACACAGTTTTTACTGTTTTTTGACAAAATAAATCAAATCAAATCCTATTCCTTTTATTGAAAACCCTAAATGTGTTCAGATAGTCCTAAGAATCACACAGGTGATAAACCATCCTACTCTCGCAAATCAAGTTGAATTTTTTTTTTATTTGTTGCGTCGTTGTTGGCGCATCGCGTCTCTAAACCCTTGTTGGGCGTTGAGCGCTTTTGATGGAGTAATCCTCTGTTACCAAGTAATTACTACTCATTACTTTACTGTTGTGTAATTACTGTGTTTGTCGAGCCTCGTCACGTCGGAGTCAGTCAGTGCCTTTTATCCTTTCGGCCAAGGGTTCGACGACGTTAGATTCCGGGGTTCCTTGCCGGTCAGCCAACCAGGAACTCGCGAGTCTCGAATTCGCTTAACCTTCGTGACTTCACGGAGCGTAGTAAACGAATTCGGCTAGCGCCGCCGGCATTGTTACGCATCCATAGAGGTTTTGCACTACAAAGTTGAATTATGAGTAAAGGTAGAACATAGCGTTTTGACATTTAATAAATAGAAATATCGAACTATAGTAATGTCTATGAGTATCGGTAAAACGTTACGCCACATACTGAGCAACAAAAAGGAAAATAATTTCTATTTTAACAATGATATGTATGCTAGGGTAACATTTGTATTGAATATTTCTAAAAGCGTAAATATGCCTATTTCATGTATAGTACTTCATCTTCTGGATGAATGGCCCCGTCTAGATTAGGTTTTCCGACCAGTTTCCCCTATCCATTGAGCAAATGCTGAGATGCATCCTTGTGTTGGTTCTGAACATAAGTGTAGTTACACTATGTGCACGTTTTGTTGAGCTCTCCTTATGTTATTTATAGTAGGAGCAGAGACGGGGCTGTGGATTACAATGTTGTTATAAATACTATAAAATCAAAGCTATAGTGCGTTTACAATGCAATAAGTCGCGTTTACAATGCAATACCAGCTATAGTGCGTTTACAATGCAATAAGTTTTCTTTTACCTTACTTCTACAGGACCAAAGACTTCTAGATTTAAAATTCTGCTAACAACGCTTTGCAGTACTTTGATTCATCATTAAACTATGTATAGTAAAAGGGCGGGTTAAGGAAGTATGATTTCAAGAACGCGTGCGATGAATTTCACCCCCACACGTTACATACAGATTGATTGATTCATTGATTTTTTCGTGTTTCCCGGCGCGTCAACTGCTTTGGTCATTATTCCCGTTAGGGTAGTGCATGTTTTTTTTCGCGGGAGATGGTGGTGATCTTCCCCCGCTGGATGGCGAGATCCGGCGCCGACCTACCGTCGGCTAGTTGAGGTTTCCTCCTAACCAGGACTCTCCCACCAGCGGGGAACCGCCCCAGCCGGGACAAGCTTTAAGCTCCCGACCGATCTCCCAGAATATGTGGTAGTGTAGTGCATGTTAGTGTAAGTGTGTGTGTAAGGGGAGAGGATAGGACAAGGAAGAGGAAGGACAGATCCCGCGCGTTCCGTGGCCGGTTCGGTAGGGTACTGCTCCGGCATTCGCCTGGTGTTGATCGGAAAAACAACGGAAAACTACCGATCAGAGCAGCCGGTCGCTAGAATTCTCCTCCAGACAGCAACTGAATTCGACCTAGCTGAAAAGCTAGTGTCGAAAATCTTGCCGCCGTCCGGACTCGAACCTAGGATCTCCTGGTCAGAGGTGCTGCAGTGACATCAGTTGATGACACTGAGCTACAGCTCCCGGTGTTGCATACAGTTTTTACTGTTTTTTGGCGAAAATAAATTAAATAAAACAAATCCATAGAGTACTAAATTGGACCCTCAATAACATAATAAACCAAGTTTTTTTTACAAAACCGTAAGACTTGAATCATTATCACTATTATTCTAAAATTCTGAGAATCTGTAAATGCTAATGTTACCGATCAATTAGAATGGATCATTCATGAACATCGTAAGCAGTAGAAAAGATATCTGACCTCACAATGAATTACGTAATTACGGTAGATACTAGATTTGTCGCCACCATTGTCTTATATCATATTACCTACTTTTTACCCTTATATTATTATTATTATTATTATTATTATTATTATTATATTTTTCTGTACTTTTCTCAGTAAGCATTGAGAACCATTCATCTACTCATACGACTTAGGCTCTAGCAAATGCAACTGGTAATGACAGATCTGAGGAAGGACGGAGAAGAAATTCATCTTTGTCCGTCGTTCAATTTAAGAATTTTCGCACAATATGGCAAGTCTGTAGGATTAAAGCTTTTTGGATGGTTATGCAGATTCCTTTTGATAATCCTATTTTTGTAAGACCTGAAGCAAATCGGTCTGTCACCACTCCTGTGGCTGAGATGATTATTGGCACTATTTCAACCTTACTCAGTTGCCCAACATGTTGGATTTCTGCTGCCAAATTCTGGTATTTTGAAATCTTCTTCTTCTTCTATGACTGCTTATTACCCCATGACATATTACCTGCCTTTTTTATTAAATTTTATTTTACATTGACAGACCGTTCAGCCGCGAGGTTCTACAGTCGACTGACCAAGTAACTTTGTATCAAGGAAGGGTGAAGACATTTTGTCACCTCCCTGATAGTGATTTCATTGGGTAAGACTTTCAACCAAGCGAGGAAAATTCTGGAAACATTCGTTCGAGGGCGATGACAGGGTTTAGAAAGGATTATGATGGGTGAGGCAGATAAATGCAAGAAATGTTCTAACCTTATCTAATGTCGGAGAGATATTGAAGGAAAATGCGAAGTGGGAGTCTGTCTCTTAGGCGAGATAGGGGCAGGGGTTGATTAGTTCCTATTTCGTAAGTGACTGCTCCTTGTACGAGATTTAAATTATTTTAGAAATTATGTGCCTGTTTCGTAATAAAGGAAGTGATCGTTTCTATTGCAAGATCGCTGTGGAGTGTAATAGCTGAGAAACCAGGGGATATTCACTGTTATTCTTAAGATTTTGTTTTGAAAGATTTGTATTTTATTTAATGTGGTTGGGTCAGCTGAAATGCATTCAGGTCTTGCGACAGTTAACATCGAAGAATTGATTTGTAAATATTTAAAAAGAATGGATTTTTAAAGAAGAATTGCGATTCAAAATCGGACGTAAAATAGCTAATCGTCTATTCTCTTCATTTACTTTGGATAAGATGCCAATTTAGTGTCCATGACAACGCCGAGATAACGAGTAGATGAATTTAGAAAAGACCAGGGAATGATAGAATTGTCCAGAGATAAAGGGTGAGGAAAGACAGAATACCTTAAAGTAAATACTTTGGCTATTGATTTATTGGAATGCATTTTGATTTTCCATAATTTTGACTAATTTTCTGTGTTTTTTTAGGCGATATTGGCTGCTTAAGCTTTGAATCTTTTACTAATTTAACATGTATGCTTTATGTATATTTGAGGAGAAAAACTACATTTTGTTTCTACTCCGAGAAAAAACTGTAGTTTTCACTTCAGTTTCAAAAATACCTAGGCATTGCGTTGAGGAAATTGTGAAATGAACAGCCAATACACATTCAAAATAACGGGCCATTGCCTACAGATATTGCCATTTAGTTTCATAAATCTCGCTGTGAATAGTCACTTCTCTTATCATGGTCATGCTTCCCTCTCGATTCTCATGACGCAGGAATGAACGTTGGTCATTACTTTAAAAAAATGTTAAGAAAAGATAAGAACTGCAAGACAAGAGAACTAATGTTGAAGAGAGATTTTCAAATAAATAATGTGTCATTATTTTGAAATTTATTTATTTATTTCACGTCAAAAACAGTTAAAAACTGTGTGACGTGTTATGGGGAAGTGAATTCTGTGCCCGTTTTCATAATTCTGTGATCTCTACCCTAAGATATATTCTACTTGAATTTTGGATACAGAAAGAAATATACAATTTTTGCAAGGATTGCTAACAAAATATTCGCTTCGATGTAATAAAATCTATTTTCAAGAGAAATCAGCTATAAATTTGGGTTCTTATCCCTCATTATGTCCTTTATGATGGAATAATACGTCGTACTTCCTGCCGCGACAACAAGGAAAACGATAATGTGAATAACTATTTCCCCACTGAATTCTAGAAGACGTGCACAGATAATGAAGTTACATATATAATATATTATATAATATAATATATTCCGCCTTATTATATATATATATATTTTAAGATCCGTGTTTATAAAACAAATTTCATCAAAAAATCACTTAACTTGAAAATTATAGATGTAATAAGAGGTAGTATTGACAACATTCAGGAACAGGATTTATCCACATTTTCGTCACCGGGGCCCGGCAAGAAGAGTTTTTTCTGCAGAATATTCGTCGTTTTCTGCAATGTGCTTTGTAAGAACTTTGTGATATTATTGCAAATGTGTAAAGAGAATTCTTGTTTTTACTTTCTCGCACTTATTTCATAAGAAGAGAAAGTTATGTAATCGTGTGCCGAAAAAAGGCGAATATTTAGCAGAAAAACTCTTATTGTCGAGCTCTGGTAACCAAAACGTGAATAAATCCTGTTCCTTTATTTAGCAAATTTCTTCCCTAACATGTGTTGTAGTCAGAATTAATGTTTTGTATGTCCACAAACGTGGTGGTCTGTCCAGTCATGTGGGCGTTAACCGTTTAAATACAGCCGTTGCAAATATTAAAAAAGGAGAAGTGGAATCGGGGGGAGAGGTGGAAGACAAAATTTTGTAATGATTGGACCTAATATTTAAAAAAGACTGTATCATTGTCGAAAAATATTTAATATGTTATCATAGATCTTTTTTGAATAGATTGGATTTAAATTTATATGCAGCATTCGCTGATGTGCGAGACGAAACAGTCTTCGAAACGTCATGGGAACTTTCATTGAATAAAATTATGAGATAAATTTGGATGTGCTTAATTGTGGTTGTCCAAAATGAGCTGAAAAGTATATGAAAATATAAATTCTAAGAGACAAACAAGTCAAAATCTGTATCTTATTAAGTACAAAATAGTTTACAAATATATGAAATTCAACATTGGAATGAACATTTAATAAATAGGTTTGAGAATTATTTTCTCGACCTCGCTGGTTACGGGGTACATGACTCGCCAGAAATACGAAGTGTATTCTTAAAGTAAGTTTTCCCAAGTCGGCAAGAAAAAGAAAGCTATTTCAAGTTCAAACATTTCGAAGCGGAACTGCTACAGATGATATGCTGTGCGCCGAGCCATGTGTGGCCAACCGTATGATCATTCATGCTATAATCCAAATCTCATCCCCGTTCAGAGATTTGCATCCTTTCTTTCGTCTCAAGAAATGCCTGTCCGGTCAACATTACGAGTATCACAGTGACACAGATTTGCAGGTGGCTGTCAAAAACACTGGTACATACCACAGGGGCCATTCAGGGATACAAAAATGTTGATCCCAAGGCATAACAAATGTGTCTCTGGGAGTGATTTTGTGGAATAATAATGCAATATTTGCTGTATCTGCAACATTTTTTTTCGAGAAATAATTTCTTTCTGTTCTCCGATGGAAATTTTATTTCCGAATGTGCCACGTTCTATGTATTAATATAGCAGTTATTTAGCAGTATATTAATAAAGCAGTGTTATTGTGAAGATATAGGAGACCTAGGAGAGGATTTGAATACTTTTTAAAAATGAACTTATTATGTTTTAGCATCTAACTTTCGTACTAGTAAAACATCAAAAACAAAATAGAGCACTTAAGGTTCTGCAACGAGTGTCTGCAGGGAAATGAGGGAATATTAAAATCTTCTTTTCGTCACTAACTAGACAGCTAGGTCAAATTCAGCCTGTCTGAAGGAGAATTCTGGCGGCAGACTGCTCTGTTTGGTAGTTTTCCGTGGTTTCTCGAATAAACCCCAGGCAAATGCCAGAGCAATGTCCTAACAAATGGGCCACGGACCGTCCGCGATCTTTCCTTCCCCTTTTTTCCCCTATCGTCACCCTTTACCTACGCACACACTCACATGCACTACAATGCCACACTTGTCAGAAGACCAGATGGGAGCTTAGAACTTGTCCACCAGCCACGCTGTTGGGAGATACCTGGTTGAAGAAAATCCCCGGAAGCCGATATAGGTCGGCGCCGGATCTCGCCCTTCAGTGGGGGAAGATCATCGCCATCTTCTGCTATAAAAACATGTTCTATACTAACGGGAATAAGGGCCTTTGCAGTTCATGTGCACGGAATTACTAATCAATCAATCAGCATTTAAAATCATCAATTTTGAAAGCATAAGAGTTTCTCATTTTGTCGAAGAGTAGGTTTTTAAGCTTTCCTATTCAAAGCAAACATTATGAATATCATGAATATCGGGATAAGAAACTATATTTGTCATATTCCTGCGGCTTAAGAACTAAGTAGGTGGCAAACACAGTGAACTTTTAATTGGGATTACGTGAAAAAGTTAATTCGGACAATATCGTTGTTCTGTAATCTGGCGTTCATAGGGTCGTCTCTTTTTTTTCTCGCTATCGCTTACGCAGTTGAGTTTCGTAATGCTCCGCGAAAAAATGGCGAATTTTCGTCAGAAAACTATTACAGGGTCTTAGTAACGAAAAATTGTATAAATTAGTTTAAAATTTAGAAAAAAATCTATATCGTAGTGTAGCCAGAATCCATGTTTTGTAGGTCTTTGATTCCGGAACATTGAATGAAGGCAAAACATCTGTCCGCCCGTCTGTGTGTCCTTTCGTCTGTCCGTTCGTCTGTCCGTCCGTCTGTCCGACCGTCTGCCCGGCCGTCTGTCCGACCGTCTGTCTGTGCGTCTGTGGAGAACGCTGGCGACTAAACCGTTCAGCCGATATCTCCCAAACTTGATATTCCACAATCGATCTGGCTGATGTCGCCGACGTTTTTATTTTGGGGGTACTTTACATGAAGTCTCTGGGACATTTTTAAAATTAAAAAAAATAGCTTCATAATTTTTGATAAAATTTAGTTGTTGGATAGTGTAAAGGACGTTCAGAACAGTAGTGTAGGCCTCATTTTCGCTGAAAACGGATTTTTCCAAGATTTCTAAAAATTCAAAGCGTTTTTGGCGTCTTTCCCCAACTACAGTTATGAATATAGGGATTTTTCCCTTAATGAAATATCTTCCTTAAAGATAGATTTTGCAATGAGGTCATGTACAATTTTTCGAAAATTGTAGTACTTTTCGCGTAAATTTCCGTGAAATATAGGCAATTTTTTACTTTTAAAAAGTTTGTTAGAAAAGTCACAAAATTTTCTAATTAAATTTGGACCTTAAGGACGCTTAATGGACGTAAAGGACGCTTAAATGAATGGTGCAAGTCTAATCTTCTTTGAAATTCCTGATTTTTTTCAGAATTTAACTTCTTTCTTGTTTTCTGCTGCATACTTCTTTTTCCGTGTTTAGTTTTTGAGTTCCAATTCTGGGGTAACTATATAGGCTCTTATATTATCTCATCGTAGACACTTATCTTTTATAACAGGGTAACTGTTTAGGGCTATCACGGAGCAGTCTGATTTTTGTACGGTACTAAGAAAACTTCATTATAACGTATTTTTTTGAGATTGACAAACGATTGATTAATGATTCCGTGCGCACCAACTGCTAAGGTGGTCCGAGACACGTAAGTGTAGTGCATGTTTTATGGCGTGAAGTGGCGGTCATCTTCCCCTTTGGATGGGCAGATCAGGCGCCGACCTAGACGTTGGCTTGCGGGGTTTCCCCAATGAGGTATCTCCCATCAGCGGGGCACCGTCCCAGCCGGGACAAGCTCTCAGCTTGCGACTGGTCTGCTGGCATATGTGGAGTGGAGTACATGAAGTGTGTATAAGTAAGGGGTGAAGATAGGGCAAGGCAGTCGAAGGAAATATCGCGCATTGTGCGTGTCCCCTTTTGTTAGGGTACTGCTCCGGCATTCGCCTGTTATTGATCGGAGAAACCACGGAAACTACCAATCAGAGGAGCCGGCCGCTAAAATTCTACTCCAGGAAGTGCCTGAATTCGACATAGCTATCTAGCTTGTGGCGAAAATCCTGCCACAGTCGGGACTCGAATCCTGGGACCTCCCAGTCAGAGGCACTGCAGAGCATCATTTGATGCTCTGAGCCCCCAAAACGTGCAGATCGATAAACATGATGAACAATTGCAATAAAAAATTTCAAATTTTCACAAAGTTTTATTTTCACTTGCGTCTATACTTATCATATTTTCATTTCGTATCAACATATTTTTTGAAATAATGCAAAGAAAGGTTGTGCTTATTTCTATATTAGGGTCACACACTTTGAAAAGTTTCAAATGAACAGGACCAATAATCACAAATATAAATAATTAAATTGTATTAAACTACACGGAGTTCTATTTATAAAACATGAAACCGTTGAAAACTTTTACTTCCTCGCTACGGAGTAGAGAGAAAGTTATGTAATGCTGCGTGAAAAAACAGCGAATTTTTGGCAATAAACTCTTCTTACATGACCCTGGTAACGAAAAAGTAGATAAATCCATTTGATAAATTTAGAAAAATATGCTGTATGGTGTGTAGCCAGAATCCATATTTTGTGGGCCCTTGATAGCGCAAAATTGAATGACGGCAAAACGTCAGTCTCTCTGTCTGTCCGTCCGTACGTCCGCCAGTCTTTCTGTCAGTTTGTCCACCTGTCAGTCTGTCTATTTGTCTGTCTGACTGCCTGTTTCTCCGTTTGTCTGTTAAGAACGGTAGCGGCTAAACAGTTCAGTTGACTTTCTCCAAAATTGATAATCCCTTTGATATTCCCAACAATTTAACTATTAATAGTTGATATCTGGCTGATGTCGCGGCCCCTTGAATTGATACCGATATTTTAATTTTGGAGGGTACTTTACACGAAGACCCTGGGACATTTCAAAAATTTTCATCGATTTTGATTTTTTTGTTGGATAGTGTGAAGGACGTTTTTCGAGAAAGGTGCAGGTCTCAT
The DNA here is from genome assembly GCA_011170035.1 of Teleogryllus occipitalis. Taxonomy (NCBI): domain Eukaryota; kingdom Metazoa; phylum Arthropoda; class Insecta; order Orthoptera; family Gryllidae; genus Teleogryllus; species Teleogryllus occipitalis. Next base: position 91,103 of record BLKR01008993.1, on the reverse strand, counting down.
GTTCGTTAAAAAAACACGTATTTTTCGAAAATTGCAAAAGTTCATAATTTTTTCCGAGTCTTCCTACTACAAAAATATTAAAGATATTTTCCCCTTTATGTATTATTTTCTTGAAGATAGATTTTGAAATAAGGTAATTTTGCGTAAAAGTATGGGCGATAATGGACCTGCTGTTTTAGCAAAACTAGTTTCCCTTTGATTAACCTCTTGGGCGCAATCGAAAAGTGTTAGAAAAGAGTTAAAAATATTTTGTAGTTGAAAATTTGTTGGAAGTCATGTTCTTTTTCCCACTAGTTTTGCCGTTTGCGAAGGTCAGAAGCGAGCGCAGCGTGTCGACACATCCTACGTGCCTGGGCAGCTCTTAATATATTTAGATATTTATTTAGTCATAAAGCAGTAAAAAATTGTATGCGACGTATGGGAGGGCAAATAATCTGCGCACGCTTTCTTGAGTTTCAGAACCCTGTCCCAACAATTTTACTATTAATAGTTGAAAAATGAAAAACGTTAAAATAATAATAATAATAATAATAATAATAATAATAATAATAATAATAATAATAATAATAATAATAATAAATTTAATAAAAGAGCGAGATTAACATTTCAAAAACTAGACATTTTCATTCCCGAGTTATTCAAAACTTATTTGTAACGGTAAACGAACTGCAGATTTGATTTTTCTGCATTGCAAACAAAATAGTAACTCACCCGCTCTATTACCTCTACAAATGAAAACTAATTCATTATACTATTTGATTGTTTTGTTAAAATAAATATTATTTTTCTTTCCTGTTCGTATGTTTTTAACAATTCTGACAGCGGGTGAAGAGCCGAAACGTTTTTGGGGTGATGTTTTTTCATTTGGAACGATTTTGTGACGTTTACACCAAATTACAATCTACAAAAACCTTTTTTTTCTTTCCTTCTTCCTCTTTCAATTCTTCTTCCTTCCGTCCTGTATTGTAACGCCCTTGAATAAATACTTCCCACGAATAACCGGTGTATCGAAATACCAACAATTTATGCATGACAACGTTGGCTTTCATAGTCGGAAATGAATTAACCGGACACCTATGGAGTAAATATCTCCGTTCTTTTTAAATAAAGGAGTTCTACAAATCCAGGGAGAACAATTTTCTCCAAAAATCATTTGCACTTTTTGGGAGTATACTGTTTCAATTGAAAAATATTTTTAAGCAAAAATCTCAATTGCATTGTTGTACCGGTGAGAAAACTGCAACAATATTGAAAAGAGGGAAAATCGAAGATGGAAAGTTAGAGTTGTTGTTATGGAGGAGCATGTCAAATGTTAAGTGGATGGATAGTGTGAGAAACATGTATTTCGAAAGGCAGGAGAGATCTAAGCTCGGTAACAGCCGTGAATAGATAATATATTATGTAGAAATTGTTCATTAAAGGGGGTTTAGAAAGAGGAGGTGGAGAGAGCATGTAAGAGAGAGAAACAAAGGTTTTAATATATTTATGGTAACAATTCGGAAAAAATGTATATGATGTATGGAGGAGAAGTACAACTTGTGCAATTTTTCTGGAGATTCAGTGACCCTACCACTCTCGTTTACCATACAGAATTGAATTAAGAATAACGGTACCAACAAATATGATTAGTAATTGAAAATGGGAATTTTTGCAGCCGCTAAGATGATTCAGGGCAACAGCTGTTGCCATTTCACCGTCTCTAACCGGAAGGGCCTAGATTTGCCAGTTAGATAGCACTAGTTAGATAGTTATTTGGAATTCAGCTACCAATTGGAAGAGAATTGTGGCGACTGGCTGCTCTGATCTGTAGTTGTCCTAGGTTTCTACAATTATTAGCGAGCGAATGACGGAGCAACACCTGCACAAACGAGCGCCGATTCGCCCGACGATTATTCCTTCCTTGTCCTTGCCGTATTCTCTTCCCTTACATACATACATAGACACACACACTCACTACACTACCATGCATGACGGGAGCTTAGAGCTTGTACCGGCTGAGGAAGTGCTATGCTGGGGGAGATACTTGGAGTACCCCCGCAAACCGACGTGTAGTTCGGCACCAGATCACACGTTCTGTGAGAGAAGGAACTCCGCCATCTCTCAGCTAAAATATGCACTACACCTTCGGGAACAATATCAGAGTAATTGAGGCGCCAAGAAACAAAATATTCAATCAAAATGTTCGCTCAAAAATTAAATTGAAATCAAAACTGATGCTCTCTCTGAAATATGTGGATATTATGTCTTTTTTATTTTAAATACGAGTATAACCAGGTGGATGAGAATCGCCGATTTGGCTAAAGGTCCTGGACACTGGCTCGAGTACTGGTCTTCCGAACGCGCGTAATCTCCGCACAATCTTTGACACTCCTTTCGTCTTTCTCCTGATTGTGTGTGTGTGTGTGTGGGGGGGGGGGGGTGCTACCACGGAGAACCTCGCCTTCTTTTGATTGCAGATTGAGGGGTTCGGAAGTGTGTTTGACTAAAACAGGGGGTTCAAGGGATATAGAGCTTCAGCTGAAATATCCCTAACAGTCCAAAAATGATCAGAAAAGAAAATTCAAACGATCATCTCATGACCACCAAAATATGACGTCAGTTACATTATTTCCGCAAAAGAAAAACTGTAGAAAACTGCGTTATATAGGAGGGAGAAGTACAATTTGCACCAATTTATTGAGTTACAGCATCCCTATCTCACGCATTTATTATATATGGCTGAAAGATGAATAAAAATACCAACGAAATATAATGTGATTAGCGACGTTTCAAAATTATAGGAAGTAATTTACTACATATAGGAACAATATTTATCCACTTTTTCGTTACCAGGGCAACATTACAATATTTTCTCTTTACTACGAAAGTACTTAGTAAGGCGAGAAAGTAAAATGTAGCTTGATTATTACCGTTTTGAAAATATATGAAGAATGCAAATTATTCAATTTAAATTTCTCTTGAGTGTTGACTACCTGTTGGTACTCGACCACCTTCCCAATTGTCTTTTATCGGCGACTTACTTTAAGGGACTTACCACGGTCTACCACAGTAACTACTCTTCATTTTGGTTCTGTATCATAACATATTGGCACCAACACAAGCAGAAGAAAATGTGCAGAATTCCTTTCGAGAGGGCTCATTTTAAAGGTTCGATTAGGGCTGGAAAATAAGGGTTTTTAAAGGAGAGAGTTAAATACTCATTACATAATGTGTAATGTACACAATATATAATTAATTACTGTGCAACCCTCTGCTTGCGAATCTAGGAAATCAATTCGTCTATAATATATACAGGCAGAGCGCACTTTTCTTACACAAGAACAGATTGCAGTCCCCACGCATTCACTAAATCTCTCAGGAACTGTCGTCTCCACCTACAGATTAAATGCCTAGGTAGAATAAAAAACAAATACGGGTCTCACATATTCAATATTCAGAGCGCAAAAACCCGGAAATCCTGTTCGCCCTCTTCACACATCCGTATGCGCTGGGCGCCAAAACTCTCAAATGTGCCCTTACTTTCTCACTGATTCCATGTCTAGGGTACCAAAACACCCAAATACTGGTCTGCTTTCTCGCACATTCTAAGACCAGGGCACCAAAACTCTTAAATTCTGTTGGAAATTCTCACACATTTTATGGGTGGGGGGCACAATCATTCAGTTCTACCCGCCCTTCTCCAAATATCCCTACGCTCAGAGTACCGACCCAGAGTTCTACCTGCCCTTCGCTACACATCTCTACGCCCAGGGAACCAAACTCATCCTATTGGACCCGCCCTTTCCTAAACATCCCTACGCTCAGGGCACCAAAATCCTCCAATTGGACCCACCCTTCCCTACACATCTCTACGCTCAGGGCACCAAAATCCTCCAATTGGACCCGCCTCGTCCCTACACCAGAACGGTGCCGAGAGCCCCGGCACGTGCCGGCCGCCGCTGCGTCGGTCCTTGGGCGACGGTGGCAGCGGCGGCGGCGCCCGCGCGGCTCATGGAGCTGATGCAGCTGATGGAGCCGATGGCTCGCGGCGGTGGCATCAGCGCCGCGCCAGCAGCTGACCCCGCGCGTGCGAACCCCCAGCCCCCAGGCCCCCGGCCCCTCCCCGCGGCCAGCCGCCGGGGGCCCGTCTCCCCACCCCCGGGGGCGCGAGCTCCTATAAAACGGAGGGCCGCCCTGCCCTGGCCACAGCCGCCGTAGCCAGCCACCACCACCATGTGGGGCCTCCTGTTGCTCGCCGTCGTCGGTAAGTGCCCAGTGCTCCAAATTTCATTTCGAAAATTTAATCCTTTCGAAAAGTACTAATTACTCGTTGCTCGATTTTTCGATTTGTGGGGTAGGAAATAATTTACAAGTCCTACAGTTATTTTTTGTTAATATGTAAGTCTGACAGATCCGATAAGATTCACACTAAAATATAGAAATATATTGAATCATTTGATTAATTTAATGTTTGATTAAAAAAATTAAATTAATTTAATGTTCAACAGCTTATATTTTTAGTATATAACCAAAAGCTTCACTAATGGACTAAATTTGACGAGATCTGAGAAAATTTATAGTTTGAATGCTAGGAGTATAATAGTTGTTCGTGACAGAATTATTCCAATTACAAAAATATAAATATTTCTGGTTCATCCCAGAGATGACGGACTCATCATTAAGGAATTTTTGGTGTAGAGTATACTAAGTTATTGTAATATAAAATCGAATGATTCTCCATAACAAAGAAATTTGATGAGCCAGGAGAAATTTAATAACATCAACTTGGAATAATAATAACATAATAAACAATAACATAATGAACTTGAATATAATTAAGATAATGAGTTGGTAGATTGCTATAGCGTGTTGTTATTAAGATAATTAGTTACTAGATTGATGTCAGCGGAGTGAAATCTTGTTTGGAATCACCCCGTAAAATGTTCATTTAAAGGTTCTATGAGATAATTATTTTCCATTCTATTTATTAAAGGGAAGCTCAGAAAAAATTGTTAACACGCTAATATTTTTACATTTACTTCATTAAATGTTTTATTAGTATAGTACATTAATCCACAAATATTAACTCGTGTATCTTAACTTGGGACTCATGTTCAGTTCTAATATAAAGTAGCTTCTAACTAGGACATCACGGCATAGCTCAGCAATAAACAGGCTAAAAATGAGGTTTATATACTGTCGCTATATTCTAATAGCAAAATCAGTCTTCCAGTACGCGCCGTGCAATTGTAATAAATTAATTAGCAAACACTTACTCGCAATAAAACAGAACAGTACAATGGTTGCGCTTTTTTCAGGGAGTTCCTTGGCTTCTGGAGGGTGGCCCAATACTCCATCCCACCCCATTCCAAGAGAACCAGGTAAGTTACGCACTTCAATCACAATGCACCGAGAGACATGCACTCTTTCTCTCCGTGAAGTATTTAAAACATTCCAGAAACGGTTTTCTTAATTTTCAACCCACTCAGGCTAAGTATGGCCCGTTTAATTAGTACCTCCATATTAAGTTATGAGTATGAAAGTGGCTTGCCGAGCCGCAAGGTAATCTCCAGTTTTGAGAAAAAAATTCGAAAAAGTGTGCACCTCTCGTACGAGGATCTCAATTGATCAGCTCGACCAGAAATGAACTAGCGGGCTGAGCACCGTCGACCAGAAAGTGAGGCTATGCTGTTCCATGCTCAGGCTGGGATTATGGCGCTGTGTACATCTACAAGCTGAGGGGTCGCTCTGTGGCTTCCAACAACCAGATCGACGACAAGTACTCTGGCGTGCTGACCAAAGCTGAGCTTGAGGTCGCGCTGGACGGGATTCGGCCTGATCGACTCAACGTCCATGTGCTGCAGCCTGAGTATGCGCCCATCCAAAGTAGGCTGTCTGGCGGTTGGGGCTCTCAGCCTGACGAGAAGCCCTCCTTCAATACCTTGAAGTTGGAATACCCCGTCTTCGCCATCGTCCTGAAGAACGGCGTGGTACGTTCCTTCCAAATACTAGCACACATATTACGTGTTTTAATTATTCGGTTGAGCACGAAAATTGTTCATTTCCAGCGTGACCATACGTTATTTTTTCTTCCATATGTCTTATTGACATATATACTACTTTCATCAAAAAATTATGCCGCAAAAAAAAAAAATCCGGCACTAGAGCTCTTTTCGCGAAACTGGGAAACATTGCGCTTGTCTGGTTTCTGAAATAAAGATTCAGTTATCTAACAACTACGTTTGCGTACGTAGTTGCGAGAGCGCAAATGAAGCTTTACAGCCCGGATGGTTGTAGGTTCGACTCCCAACACATTTTCAACACCGGCTAAATGGAAGAATAGGCGGCAACCGGGATGCAAATACTAGAGGTCAGCTGCTTTGATCGGTCGTTTCCGTGGCTAATTTTCGTTATCGATTACAGTAGACGCCGGGGTAGACCTTAAATAAGCTACTGACTACGTGCAATATTTCTTTCCTTTCTCATAAAAACACATTCGCAACTCTCCTTGCCGAACCCGTACTGTTTCGCCCAAAAGAAGTATTAATCTTCCATAGAATTTCGATTCGGTTATCGTGAAAGATTTATAGACATACGCATAAGGAAAATATATTTCGATGCATCAAAATTGTTAATTCTCAATTAAAGCTGAATGCACGGTATTATGGTGTTTTGGTAGAGTAATACATTATTTATTTTCCCTCCAGGCGCAAGAGATCATCGTTCACAGGAGTACGAAGAGATGGGAGGCAAACTACTACCGTTCCATCGCTACTGCATTAAGCACCAACCTCCAGCCTAGTTCTACATCTGTGTTGAGGAAAGCCATCAACTCCCAACCCAGCAAACTCCACGCTTTTGGTACATACGTCGTTATGGAGGTACGTACAGAATTGTTCTCGGCCACATGTCCAGTAACATTTTATTCCTCACCATACCATTTTTTGCTTTCAATATTTTTATTTTCTATATTAAAGAAAATTTGCTGCATTGAGAATAGGTTCTTTTTTGTCAATTGGAATTGTCTTTGGAATATAGAACTATGTGATTGCTTATATTAAAAACTACAATATATTGGATAAATTCAAATAATCTACGCACCAAGCATTTATTTACACGTTTCATAAAGCCAGCTGTTTTCTCTCATCAAGTTGGAAACTTTCAATATGTTATCTTTTGCAGGAAACCTTGAACGGTAACTGTAGTACCAGGTACGACTTGTCCCCATTCCCAAAATACAAAATCCAATATATGCCGCAATGGGCCCCTGCTCTCGACTTGACTGACAACGTGACGTTGGTTAATGCAGTGATTACCACCAACTTCAGCAACTGCAAGAGACACGTTGTGTATCATAACGGAATCTCTGCCAACGACCAGAGCGATAACGGTGACACAACAGTTGGCAACGCTATCGCGGTAAGGCCAATATTTGAATATTGCGAGTGTTTTGCACAATGTTTCCCATCTAAGACTTTACGTCAATGGGAAAATTTCCGACAGAGTACTTGATATAATGAAATTTCCATGATCACGAATTTTGCACTTCTTATTTCACATTTATTTCATCAGTCTAGTTTAGAGATACTAGTTCACACAGCCGTTACACGTTTGAACAACATCCAACTTCCATTAACAAGTTTCTCCTACATGCCAAAAAATCCGATAAATGTGGAATTTCACAAATACACATCCTCTGATAATGCTCTTTAAAAACAAAAGGGATATTCTTTTATAAATTTTATTAAACATGTTCTTTGACTTGCATCAATAGATTAAAAACAGACTGGTTTTGTTTTTTCAGCATTCATTCGTGAAACGTATGATCATTGCAGTGAACAAGGCCGGCGTGAATTACAACAACTACACGATCATGTCTACCGTTGCGGCGAGCCAGGTTGAAGCTAGTCCGCATTTTTACAACAACCAGAAGAGCAAGGTGAACAGTCGCATGAATATCACTTTAAAAGAAGAGAAGTGGGGAACATTTATTTCTGGACCATCTCAGCCACAAGCACGTCCCCTAGAGTTTCAGCTAGTGAACAAACGCGATGTTGAACCTGCATCCAACAACAACAACAACAACAACAACAACAACAACAACAACAACAATAATAATAACAATAATAACAATAAGGATTATGATTACCCTGAGAACGCCCACGGAAACCAAGATATTGATGAAATATTAAAGAACCTTCTACATTCCCGTTTGGCAAGAGCTGTAAACAACAACGAAGACAATGAGAGCAGCAGTAGCAGCAGCAGTGAAGACAGTAATGATTCATCGAACAGCGCCAGCAGCAGTGAAAGCAGCAGTAGCAGCAGCAATAGCAGTAGCAGTGACAGCAGCAGTAGCAGTGACAGCAGCAGCAGCAGCAGTGACAGCAGCAGCAGCAGTAGCAGCAGTGACAGTGACAGTAGCAGTAGTAGCAGTAGCAGCAGCAGCAGTAGCAGCAGCAGCAGTAGCGAAGAAGACCCAGCCTTGTCTCTGCCATCCCTCAACAATCCATCCATCAGTCCTTCCCGACCAGCTCCCTCACCCAGTGACCGCCAGCAAATCGTGAAAAACATCATCAAACTTGCGAAGGAAATCGGAAAAGATATTGCCCAAGATAACTGGAACCACCAGAATCACTACCCTCTGCAAAAGTTCATGCTACTCGTGAGTTACGTTCGCCTGGTTGATCTTCTGCCACTCGTCAGAATCACCAAAGAACTCTACGTCAAACCCCAGGACAACGGCGCCAATCCTGACCCACAGCGTCTTGCATGGTGAGTATTGCAATTCTTGAGATGAGTAATGTAATTACATAAAAATACTGAATGTGCTATAAATATTTAAATTCTGTGTTTTTTGTTCCGTTATTTTATCTGTATTGACACAAATTGAAAGAAAATTAGTACTGTAAAATGCTTTTAACCGGAAAGTCCGAGAAAGCTCACCTTTACCGACGACTAACAATGCAGAATTCAATTATATAAAGAATAAGCATTCTAAATTATTTATTACAGGTTGGCTTTCCGGGACTCTGTGGCTGAAGCAGGTACTGGTCCCGCGCTGATTACTATTAAGTATATGATGCTTCGCAACATCATCAACCAGAACGAACTCGCTGCTATGCTTAGAGTTCTCCCCAGAGCTGCCAGAGCTCCTAGCCAATATTACATCAAATTCTACTTTGTAAGTATCAGTGTTTTTAGCTTTGAAATACCTAAAAAATATCCTAAATGAGCTTACCTTTCGCATATTTCCTGAAATATATCATCCAGTTGTGACTGCCACATTGCTAAATTAATCCTCTCGTAAACTGCAAAGGATTGTAAAAGATCTTACCATATCTTATTTTCACAGAAGCATATCCTGCTGTTCATTGACGAAAAGAAAGAATATGACAACACCACGTACATCCCGGCTGTGCTCACCTTCGCAGATCTTCTGCGCCAAACTTTCACTGATAAGGACTACGCTGAGAGTCACTACCCAGTGCACACCTACAAGAAACTGTCCCAAGGAAAGAGCGAAGTTGAAGACACGTACCTGCCGTACCTCTTCCAGAAGTTCAACAGATCCGTGGCAGAGCAAAATACTACGTCCAAGCAGTTCTTCATTTTGGCCATCAACCGAGTCGCTCACAAGAGCGTCCCTCAGCTTTTCTTACCCTTCTTGAGAGGTTACGTTAACAAGACTCGCGTCACCATCTTCGACCGCATGGCCATCATGATGGGAATGGTCAAGGTAGCGGATGTTTACCCTAAACAAGCGTGCCAAATGGCGTGGGACACTTTCCAGAACGTTGGCGAAGCCTACGAAGTGAGAGTTGCTGCTATTCTCGTCATCATGAACTGCAACCCGTCCCCCGCGATGCTGCAACGCATGGCGAGCTCCACCAACTTCGAAACGAATCTGCAAGTTGTGTCGATGGTGCGAAGTGCCATTGAAAGTGCTGCACAACTCACCGATCCCGACGATCAGGAACTGTAAGTTGTGGAATACTGCTTTTCTACATTCGTGAAAACAAAATGAGATTTTGGTTTAAATTTGTTTCTCAAAACATGTAATTATGATCGGAATAATATGATCTCCATTTGTATCACAGGATCCTCACATATTTACCATTAATGTTTAACAAACGATATGACCTTCTACTCATCTTTCGCTCATCAACGCTGTAAACAATCATAACTGAAAAACATAAACAACTCCGGAAACAAAAACAAAACAAAATGAATCATGCAACTAAACAACTTAATAGTTTTATATTTTTTCTATCACTATCAATGATGTTTTTCACAGGGCCAACAATGCGCAGACTGCTCTTCATCTCCTCAACCCCAACCCCACGAGCATTCACTATTCACAAGCCCAGTACCAGGATTATTCTTCCATGGACGAGCTTGGAGATTTCAGCTACAGCCACGAAGGAGCATACATCGGCAGTCGTGACCATATTATTCCCAAGGTCTTAAACGTTCGCATTCAGAAGTTCATGGGACAAATGGCGTTGAAACCACTAAAGGTAACCGGATCCCAATAAACGCTATAACTTTGAACGACTATAATTTTGAACATGATTTTACAGCGTGCATTTTACTTTTAGTTCTCTGCTATGGTATCCAGTATCAATAAGTTGATCAAATTGTGGAACGGATGGGACAACAGAGTGCCCGACCAACCCAATCCTTCAGTCAATAGTGACGGCTTCATCAATATGGGACCTCGGGGAGAGCAGCCTCTTCAAGGACAGTTGGAATATCCATTTCCGGCTGGAAATAAGTTCCTCTTCTTCAACAATGATACCATCGCCTACATTCCCGAATGTGATTATCTTTTCGACTTTAATGTATTACAGTTACACTGTATTCGATAGAAGGAACAACTATTTAATAAATACTATTTTGTTTTTAGACCTGAGGGAGCTGATATCTAATCTCAGGAAAGGAGAAAACATCGAATACACTAAGTTATATTTAGGTCCTCGCATGACTCACGCTATTCCCGATGCTATTGGTAATGGCTTGATCTTCAGTAGCCAAGAACCAGTCATGGTGCACGTTGCTGGCGAAGTGAGAGGTTTAACGATCCAATCCCAGCACATCGCGCAACAATACCATAACAATTTCCCTAACATCGCGAAGTTGTTGGGCAGTTTCCGTAAGGTGGAAGTTCTGGCCAACCTTCAAATCAAGTAGGGAGAGATACTGGTTATGATGTACACTTGCTTCAGAAATAGAAAGTATTTGGTATAATTTCTGTTTTTTATTTTAACAGGATTGGCTACGCGCGTTCTGGTAAGATCATGATGAGGAACTACTTCGGTAAGGAGCCTATGCTTTACATTGCCTCCGTAGACCAGACCGCAATGTTCAAGAGCGAACTCGCCCTTAACGCAACCTATTACTCCAATTTCGACGCGCTGAACTACCGTGGTGTAGACATCACTCTAAAACCAATTAACAATCACGAGTCCACCGTCGCTCAGTACGTCAACGAGCCTTTCATCACTAAGCAGCCAGCCTTGGCCGACTATCCCCCTGTGCTCAGCCCCAACAAGGAAATTGTGTACAATCGACAACCTGAAAAGGTAGATGCAGATAGAGTTATTGCTGATATATTTATTTATGTGAACACCAAGGCTAATAGCGTTATGTTTCCTACAGTGGTCTACTCGCTTCGGCCCCGACAAGGCATTCGAAATCAAAATTGCGTCTGAAAACTTCCTCGATATGTCTGTGTTCTCACGCAAAATGCAAGAGAGGGAGAGGGATCTCATCTCTCTCATTGTTTTCCCCATGCTCGAGAGTGATAGTACGTACCAGAGTGTGAACATCACGCACAACCCGCAGCGTATGAAGCAATTACGTTTCGCAGTAGCAACCTCACTGCAATCTGCAGTGAACGAGCCTGCGAACAAGCTCAAGCCGCGGAACGCCAGATACCGTCGCAGCGATCCCGAACAGCAACTGCCCTCAGGTAAAAGGGATTATTTAGAGCGAAGCGTTATCCACATTTTGTAATTCTCTTTCAAGCTTTGACTTTCATAAATGTGTTTCAGATGCTTACTCACGTCTCGTCCGTTTTGGAGTTTATGCCAAGGTTAATGATGGTCTTGAAGCATGGCAGGCACTATTTAATGTGACTCGTAGCGATATCAGGAATAACGATTATTTGAACATCACTTACAACCATACTGCTCCTCATAGTCAAGGTGGACCCGTGGTGGAGAAAATGTACTTTAATTTGAAGTCTAACTGGGCCTACATGCCTCTTTATTACACTAGGGAAACGCCCTTGCTGAACCCCAACTCCAGCATTCAGGCGAACCTCACGTACTTCAGTAAGGACGGGAATATGAAGATCAAGATGCAGGTATTATGCCAACCATTCTGCAAGTAACTGCCTCTATCTTCTAAAGAAAAGTGATTTACCTCTAAGAGAACTGCTTTATATTTTGTAGGGTTACCTCAACAGAACACACCAAAGAGTGCAGTACTTGAAGAACGATCCCAGCGTGAAACAGTGCTTCCAAGAGATGAGGCACGAAAACGAACTTCAACCCACCTGCCTGAACGTTACCCGCCGCTGGGGACAGCTGGACAATTACAAATTCAACTTCGACTTCGAAAACCTGACGCCATGGTTCGTCAACAAGACCTACAAGGCCCTGATGAATATACACGACGAGCTGCCAGAGTACTCCAGCATGAATTGGCAACACCACGGCCAGCAAAACAAGGCTCAACTGAACGTGTCGTTCAGCCCCTCGCTGTCAGCCGTCAGTTTGGGCTTTAGCTCCCCGAGCCTCATCGCCCAGCTGCAGAACGTGCGCCTGCCTCCTGTGCTCTCGCGGGCCCTGTCTGCTCATCCAGGACAGAGCTTCGCGCAGCGTGTCAATTACGTCAATTTCCACGGACAAAACATGCGTAAGTCATAATGCATCTCTTGCTGATTCATGTGATGTATGTCAACTTATACTTATACTTATCAATAGAAATTGTCTCATTTCATATCAACATTTTCGATTTTGTAATTACGACTTCATTTAAAACAAAAGTGATACTACTTTCAGTAGAGTACCGTTTCAAGCGAAGTTATTATAAATGATAGTAGGGCGTGAGGGTGAAATCGCGATTGTAGATTATAGAAAGAAGCGAATCCATTTTTTTAGTTTTTACTAAATGAAGCCTTTTGCGCTTGTGTAGCTTTTCTATTGGAAGTACGATTTACTACTAAATGGATTAATAATTGGTCTCGGCGCGCTGAAGCTTGGAAAATCTTTCTAGTACGTGGAGCCCCTAAAACAGGGCCTTGTGTATCATAAGTCATGGGTTTTTCACAATGTAGTTGAGGATTGGTTAGCGTCTCACACACTCCCCCACATATCTTATTTTAACCATTTTCCTATTCATAATCATACAGTCTTCAACATTTTCCATCAGTTACTACCCATTACTCCTACCATTGCCCATGCAGTAGAAGGGGAAGGCATGTACGAAAAGGAAGAACTTGAAGCTCAAGCTTCCTTCCTCGCCTTCGATCACTGATGTTGACTGAATTTTTACCATTGTTTTTATACACTGGGTAAGTCGATTTTCAAGGATCAGCCGTACGCGTCAGACTTATCTCATTGAAATGAAAGATCGATCTTTACATGTTAGATGTAATGAAATTTGATGAATTGGAATATGCTAGTCAAGAGTATAAAATGTTTGGTAAATTTGACATCAGCTTCTGTCATTTATACAATGCTAATAAATCTTTACTAAAATATGAATATTCACGTGTTAATAATATTGTTTGCTTCTAGCCAAGGCTGTTATCGACGCCTGGAACATTACTACCTTTGATAACAAGACATACGCTATTCCTAAGGGAGGTCTCGGCAGATGCTGGCTGGTTGTTATGACTCGCAATAAATACAGCACAAGTCCTCTGAATAACGTAACTGTGGTTGCCCATGACGAAGGCCCAAAACACAGGGTAAGTTCTGGAATGAGATGACTGTTAATTGTATATTTTACACTATATTCACAAGTATTTACGTTAAATTTTATTTTTAGGTCTTCCGACTTATTACGAACGATCAAGACCTCTGGTTGATACCTTCCCGATCTTCAGGAAGACAATTCAATTTACTGTTGGCGGATGACAATGTCGGCTTGAATATCCTTAGAGGAGACTACAATCATTACGTCATTCCCGGAAAGAACGCCACGAAACACGTTATTCGTACCCAGAATGCGCAGACGAACATCATATATTCCAAAAACAATAAGTACGTTGAAGTCAGTGTTCTGAATAACACCGTTCGAGCTATATATGATGGAAGGAGGCTTATTTTGTTCGTGCCCAACTCATTCCGCGCAGACGTGCGTGGTCTGGCCGGAACATTCACTGGAAATGAAATCACAGATTTCTCCGACAAGAACGACCTTGTTTTGCGTCATCCTAGAGAATTCCTCAACTCCCAGCAGTACCCTCCCGAGGAATGTCTCTTGCATGATGACCCGAGCCCTGCTTTCCCGAAAGACATCATTCTTGGTTCCTACAATGGCAGCATTAAGGGCTCATCGCCTCGCTCGAGCAATAACGACGACTCCAGCTCCAGTTCCGACTCTAGCTCCAGCTCCGATTCTAGCTCAAGCTCTGATTCAAGCTCCAGTTCTGATTCTAGCTCCAGCTCCGATTCCGATGCCAGTTCCGATTCCAGCTCGAGCGATAGTTCCAGCTCAAACGATTCCAACAATCCCAATGCGAACGACAGCTCCGACTCCAACTCAGATTCGGACTCTAACAGCTCCAGCTCAGATTCTGACAATGACGAGAACGCTAATCCCAAGAAACAAAACTCAAAGAACAAATATTCTCAGAAGCAAGGAAATCAAAATTACGAAGAATCTTCACAAAAGCTTCCCCAACATGCGCAAAAAAGAACTGCTGTGAAGGTGTTGAACGGCGGTAAACTTTACTGCTTCACCACGATTCGCATTGCAGTCTGCACACCTCCTTACCAACCTAAGAAGACAAAGAACGTGAAATGTTCAGTTCACTGCGTGAACAAGAGCGAGCTGACTGATCACTGGAAGTCAAAACTGGAGAATGGACATGATCTTGACTTTAGCAAGAAGCCGACGTCGAGAGTGATCTATTTCCAAGTTCCAGAGTATTGCGAATAAGTGCCCAATAACTCAAGAGAATTCATTGGAATCTTAAATAATAATGTAATAATTGTCCAATAAATTTGAGATGCAATCAGTATATGTTCTTGGCTGTAATGCTTTCCTTCAGAAATCTTTTCCCTTTCCTGATTTAGATCATAAAGCAAATATCCAAAAATCAAATCTTTCTCCTAATTACCCTCATATGGCTCTCTTTCACTCGATTTTCAAATTGTAGTGCATTGCTTTAGAGAGAGAGAGAGAGAGAGAGAGAGAGAGAGAGAGAGAGAGAGAGAGAGAGAGAGAGAGAGAGGCGTGTTTATTAGTGAGTTTCTAATGTGCACCCTTAATTGAATGTGCCCCCTGAATAATATTTGATTGATATTTCATTTCGATCACCCATGATTAATTTTTGATCTCGAATGTGCACCCTTGATTAATAAAAGTCATACACATTACAAGCCATCAATACTAGAACGTTCTTACTAAACCAAGGTCTTTAACTTAACTTTTTAACATACACCTCATACCTGGTGCTATATTTGAAAGTTGAAATACATTCTACGAAATGTTTAAGTATAGCTTAAAATAATGACAAAGTGATAACCGGTAGTAGTAAAATACCAAATTTTGAGCAAATGATTTTTCGCTGGAAGAATTTTATTTGCAACAATTTTGCCATTATTGTCACTTCACAATGTTAATAAACAAGATTTATTCATTTTTCCAAGGCCCGGAAATAAGAGTTTTTGCATCCAAAATTTACCGTTTTTCGGCACACGATTTTAATACTCTCTTCTTACGATGAAAGGGGGAAAATTAAAAACTAGTATTGATTAGAATTGGAATTTTTAATTATAAGATAAAAATCAGTATAGATGACAACCGTGTTAATTAATACAAACATTTCTTTAGTATTCATTCATTCAGTAATTATATTTTTACTTTCTCGTATACATACGTATATACGGAGTAATGCACGTAGTATAGAGAAATTTATGTAATACTGCGGCAAAAATTTCGAGATTTCAAATGTAATACAGGTTTGGGGGTCCCCTGATACCGAAAAAGTGGTTCTTTTCAAAACGTCCGTCTGTCTGTCCGTACAGTGCATCAACTGATGCTCCTCTGCAGCTCCTCTGACCGGGAGGTCCTAGGTTCGAGTCCTGACGGCGGCAGGATTTTCGACACTAGCTTTTCAGCTAGGTCGAATTCAGTCGCTGTCGGGAGGAGAATTCTAGCGGCCGGCTTCTCTGATCGGTAGTTTTCCGTGGTTTCTCCGATCAACACTAGGCGAATGCCGGAGCAGTACCTTACCAAACGGGCCACGGACAGCGCGCGATCTGTCCTTCCTCTTCCTTGTTCTATCCTCTCCTCTTACACACACACTTACACTAATTTAACATGCACTACACTACCACATATTCCGGGAGACCGGTTGCGAGCTTAGTGCTTGTCACGGTTAGGGCGGTGCCCTGTTGGTGGGAGAGTCCGGTTAGGGGGAAACACCACTAGCCGACGGTAGGTCGGCGCCGCATCTCGCCATCCAGCGGGGGAAGATCACCGCCATCTCCCAAGAACAAACATGCACTACACTTACGAGACCAATGACCAAAGCAGTTGACGCGCTCGGAAACACGAAAAAATCAATCAATCTGTCTGTCTGTGAACACTACTAGCGCCTAAACCACATATAGGATCTTTTCCAAATTGAAGAAAAACCCTGTCCATCTAGCTCTAGTTGAAGCTTAGAAATTTTTCAAAAACTTTCTTTAAAATTTGAGGGTACTTTACATGAAGCACCTGGGACATTTTCAAAATTTTCTCAAAAACGACTCCAAATGTTTTCTTTAAAGATCTTAAGAATAGAATAAAATACGCTTATAAAGGTGGCCTGATTTTCGCGGTTAACTCTAGATTTTCTAAAATTGCAAAATTTTGAATTTTTTTCGAACTCTTCCTACAACTATAAAATTGAATACACAGATTTTTCCTTCAAGTGAAATTTGTTGGCCATAAATAGTTATTTCATTACGGCCATGTACATTTTTCGAAAATTTTAGTAGTTTTCGTGCAATAGAGCGTGAAATATTTGCAATTTTAAAATAAAACAAAAACAAGATTTTCTCAAAAATCGCTCCAAATTTTTTCTTTAAATTTTTGGTATGGATAGTGTTAAATTCACTGTATAAGATGACATAAACTCCATATTGGTCTATTTTTTCTAAAAATTACAAAAATATAATTTTTTGATTGGTCTCTCACGTCGGTAATATTTACATTAGAGGCGATTTCTTCACGTTGGTGTAATTATGAGTACATGTGCTTTAGATAATGTCAAATAAGGTTTATCGAAAACTCAACAGTTTTCTGTGAAAATGATCTCAAAATTACGAATTTTCAAAAACTCTCAAACGCCATTTTCTCAAAAATGGCTCCAAATTACTTTTTCAAACGTTTGCAACGGATAGTGGTAATGGCACTATTTAACACGACGTAAAGTTCATTTTAGTGTATAACTAAATGTATTTTTTTAATATCTCTCACGCTTCATATAATCTCTCACGCTTCAAATATGCACACTTCAATGGATTTGCGTACATTATTAAATTTGTGAGTGGAAGTTCTTCAAATTACTTTAAATGAAGTTTTTCGAAAACTCAATAGATTCCAGTGAAAAAGAGCTTCAAATTTCGCATTTACTATAACGCTTAACGCCGTTTTCTTACTGACGGCTCCAAATGTTTCAATGAATATTGCTATTTAGGACACGGTTTTAGTCTTCTTTAATATTTTTTAAAATAATATTTCGGTTTAACTATTTGAAAACCGAAAAGCTGAGAAAATTTCAAAAAAATGTACTTTGGGCGGCGATAGATGACAGCTGGCAAGAAGGAAGGGGAAGACTGTATAGTACCAGTCCACGCCGAGGAAATTAGAAAACTTTACTTCGAGAAAGTCTGTGCCATTCTGTAGCACTTCTAGTTAATTAATTTGTTCCCCCTGCATCTTGCTTTTAACTTCATTGTAATATCGTCGATGCATTGTCATACCGTCATATTTTAGATACATAAAACACATGTGTTAGCTCTCCATAATATCATACCCGTAACTCTCACATATAACTTACTAACATACTATTTTGAATTGCTTTTACTCTCTATACTAATATCACGGGGAGGAAAAGTATTGAAATCTCCTCAACTATTCGATTTGGAATCTTCGGTGGTAAAATCGGTGTTTAAGGTTCTGTTGAGTTGTAACTACGCACACGGGATTAAGATATATTAGTGCTGCACTAAAGATTCTTATGATTGGTGCCAATGGCGCGGAGTTTTGTTGTGCACGAAGTTTTTACCCCAAATCAGAATGAATACTCATGAATGGATGGACATGCCATGCATAATTCTGTCAGCTTTGAAGACTTATTTTGTCTTTCACGAAACCATTACGAAATTTTACTTTTGAGGCCAGTTTACATGATGCGTCTGTAATATTTTCAAAATTTTCTGAATGTCTGCAAATGTTTTTTTTAAAATTTGTTGAATCAATACAGGGAAGCTCATTTATTAATATGGTAATGTTTGAATTTCAATTAAACAACTGAAATCCTGAAAATTGGGTAAGATCAATTAGTTTTTTCAAAGCATTTATTTCATTTATGTAGGTGCTATCATTTAAAAAAATTGATTATTAAACAATTCACGGAAAAGTAATACTTTCATAACGAGAGATTGGCATTAGAACATCGTGTAAAATTATTACCTTTCATTTAATTTCTAAACTTGTGTGGAGAAATTGATTTAAACAAATTGTGACGCGACTAACTAGGGGAGATACGCTGTTTGACGTTTTCCTCCTGTGACCAGACCACTCTATGGGTAAAGCATGTGTTCTTTAAAACCTATGATAAAACAGAAAACGTATATGCATAGGAAAAAATATTTGATTATATTCTATCCCTTGCAAAATAAAAAAAGGCTTCTGAGCCTATACGTCACAACTAGCGAAGGAAAGCTTGATAAAACGTGCGCATAGTGGTTCACAAGCAAATCAAGGGAAACGAGAACTCTGATTGAGATCCTAAATATATCCTGCTACTAAAAGATGAAATTATCATAAAACGTAATTTGAAAGTGATGTCTAGCGTGGTGTTATATTTGTGCGTGACGTCAATGTTTGCAAATTAATAAATACATCATCTTCAAATTTCTTTTAGTGTCCATGTGTGTCGGTAGTTTGTCCCTCCAATAGGCAATATCCGAATTGGAAGCGGCTCCTTCAGAACTCTGGTTATGTATGATGATATTATTATAATAAGAGGATTTTAATTGAGGCATAAAAATCCCATCACGAAATATGCCACTAATCTTGTATATACTTCCAATTCAAGTTACTTACAGATATTACGGCGAATCCTATGCTCAGTGCATCTAAGACGGATGGACGGATTGATTATTTGATTGTTTAAAATATTTCAAAAGTATTGATTAATGGACAGGTTTCTATAGCAGGAATTTCAAATCATGATGTACGGATCATTTTATCCATTCACTAATATTGAAAGTTTAAAATTCAAACATTAAACACTTTAATAATTCATATCTTGCAGCACACGTGTAAATTAACACGATCTTTGTTAACAATATTCATTATAATCATAAGAATTAGTTTTTAGCGAGATTATAGCAGACCTTTATCATAAATATTCTCTATAGACTTCTTTCTGAATCACGAGGCCTGCTGCTCCATGGATTACAAATTAGATAAGTTACATGTGCTCGTGAAAGACAGAAACATTACGAACAGTTGTACAGAGAATAAAAATGCTGAAAATGAATACAAGGAAATTAGGAAGTAACAAGAGAGCTCCTTAAAGCCGAAGTGATGTAACTAAATTTGTCGTACTTTTTACTCTCTTGCATACTGCTTTCGCAGCGCAAAAGTATTATAATGCTGCGGCGTAGGGAAAGGTGACAGGAAAACTCTGGCTAGGCTCTGGTAACGAAAGAGGTGATAAATGTGTTTCCAATATATGAGTTAGTTTCTCTACTAACTTTGAAATCAGAATCCACGTTTTTACAGTGAAAAAATCACCCTTCAGAGTGAAAAATTGGTTTATGCCAAAATGTCTGTCCGTCCCTCCGTCTGTCTGTGAAGAATGCTAGCGGCTGAGCCATAAGCCGGATTTTCACCAAAACTGGTATTCCCCGATCGATCTGACAGATGTCAGGGTTCCTTGCGTTTGAAAAGGATATTTCGACCTTACATGAAGCCTCCGAAGTTGAACTACAATTGTATTTGTGAAAAAATTCTGAATTAAATTTGTTTTTGTATTAGTACTGTTAATTTTGATAGTTATTCTTTTGATATTGAGATATTAGAACAGTGACAGCAGTTTCGTTAAGCTTGTATTTACTATCAGTTTGCATAAATTCAATTATTTCGTTTACTTTTCAGATGGAATTTATTCCTTTTCTCGTCAAATCGATGACTATCAAATAAATATCCGGGTAACACCGATTTACTTCAGCTGTTATTTAAGGAAAGTAGTCATTGCAATTCTTCAATTACAAATACGCAGGCAATAAATTGTGGTGTGCTGTTATAGCTTTCTCAGTAGTTTATTATTCTTATGATATTTGATTGAAATTAAATATTTTTTACATCGTGACAAAAATAGACAAGTAACAATAAATAGCATAGTATACATCTATTTATTTTGGTTTGTTTGTGAATTCCAAAAAATAAAGACTATTAGGAAAAGGAAGAATGAACACCAGCTTAAAAAAAATCGATTAAAAAGTATTTATGGATCACCAGAGAACTGAAAATTTCATTCCACAATTCATTTACAGTCATATACAGTTTTTTCTGTTTTTTTGACAAATAAATCAAATCAATTAAGACGTCACTGCATCACAAATTTTGAGGGTGATAGACTATAATGTAAATGAAAGTGACAAGTAATTCAGGGAGTCAACCACCAATCCGCTCCACAGGCAAAGAGTGAGTTGTCGCGACCGCGAAGTAAAATAAATTTTGTATGCCGAGACCGCATGGTCTACAGTGAACTCCAATGAAATCCTACGAACAAGAGGCATCGCGATAGCATGGAGAAAACCAGGCCACCCTGGCGCCATTCACCGAACCGGACATGAGAGCGGTAATCTCACCGCCCACTGTGGCAAAGACCACGGCCACAAACATGAGGGGAACCTAGAAGACGGAGGGCATTCTCCTGCATGCATCCCGTTTGATTGATTGATTGATTTTTTCGTATTTCCGGGCGTGTCAACTACTGTGGTCATTAGTCCGGTTAGTGTAATGCTTGTTTTTTTTCTCGGGAGATGGCGGTGATCTTCCCCCGCTGGATGGCGAGATGCGGCGCCGACCTACCGTCGGCTAGTGGGGTTCCCCCCTAACCAAGACTCTCCCACCAGCGGGGCACCGCCCTAGCCGGGACAAGCTCTAAGCTTCCGACCGGTCTCCCGGACTATGTGGTAGTGTAGTGCATGTTAGTGTAAGTGTGTGTGTGTGTAAAGGGAGAGGATAGGACAAGGAAGAGGAAGGACAGATCGCGCGCGGTCCGTGGCCCGTTCGGTAGGGTACTGCTCCGGCATTCGCCTGGTGTTGGTCGGAGAAACCATGGAAAACTACCGATCAGAGCAACTGGCCGCTAGAATTCTCCTCCAGACGGCGACTGAATTCGACCTAGCTGAAAAGCTAGTGTCGAAAATCCTGCCGCCGTCAGGACTCGAACCTAGGACGTCCCGGTCAGAGGCGCTGCAGTTACATCAGTTGATGCACTGAGCTACCGCTCCCGGTCATGCCTCCCGGATTCAACACAATCGAGAGGAATAAATTAATTAATATAAGAGAGCGGAGCGGCCTGTTGATTATGTTATAGCGGTATAATGCCACCGTTCATTCATCGAATGTAAGTATTGACATTTTTTCTTTTTGTGAAAACTTTGAGAGATTCAGTATACAATGGGACGACTGAAATTCAAGGAAGAAACCATCTCCACGAAATTGCCAGGGTGTTCTACGTGTGAATCCAAAAGATAAGGCAGAAGGCTCAAGAAAAGTTGAGAATGATATTATCAGAGAGCTTAGGAACTAAATCAAACTATGATGGAAAGAGATTTCTTTCATCTTTTGATGTTCTTTGTCAAAAAGAAGAAAGAAACAATATTGGCAAAGAATGCACGATTGTGTACAGTGAAGAATGAAGAATGGGTCTTGTTAGGATTGGATTCTGTTTTACCTTTGCCAGTATTTTCTTTATCAGCAGTGATTCGGTGAAATTTTCAAGTCCGCGTGTTCAGTCGAGACATTACATTGAAAAAACTGGGAAATACTAATTTCCTTAGAGTGATTAGTAATTTCAAGAAATTAATTTATGTCTTGGACAAGTTGGAGCATTTACAAGCAAACTAGGAGGACTAGTCTCCTAGTACATTTAGTACTGTAAATGCTCTTTTGAGCACGTTAATTAAAGATCTAGTTGTTACATGCAAGCAAGTTAAATTTATTATTAAAACGATCGATTTATTAATCGTTGAAAATATGTGGAATATATTTAGCACAGCATGTGATAGAACAGATATTGCGTCTTCATCTCATGTTTTATTGTTTGTATTATATAAAATCATCTTATATATTATTTCAGTAGTATAGATGAATTTTGCGCACACGCAAACGATCTTCATAAATGAGGTCTCTGAAGAAAGAGAACTTCACGGAGACGTGATGTTTTGCACATTGTTTTGAAAATATGAAGGTTTTGTTGAAAATATTAATCTAAATATTTTTGTCAGATGCATCACGCAACATTCGGGCAGAATCATTAAAATTTATTTATTTGAATAACTCCTAGAAGAAGCGTTCTAGGGCTTTTAAATCTGGAAGTTTGAGGCCGAAGGTCACAAAGAAACTTTCCTCGCAACGTAATCTATAGGGCGAGCGCTTCTTGGACATTTGCTGGTCCGGAGCTTCTCGATACTATCCCATCTGATCAGAGACAAATAATATGCAACGTATGTGTAATGACACAAATTACTTGATATTCTAAGAAATTAAATTGCACGGATGTACATATCAGTTAGGAAATAATGTTAAATAATATCCCAAATGGTAGGGTAATGCTCGCCCGATCCCGTGTTTTCGCATGGACAACTTTAAGAAAAGAGTAAAAGTCTTTTGTAATACTTTCATGACTGCCAAAGAAAACGAAAAGCTAACTGTCAAGGAAGATTGTATAATTACTGCAAATGTTATTTTTAAAAAAGTGTTGTGAGTCGTTCCAAAAACATTATGATACTGAATAAACATTTATTCAAAATTTGTTTCAAACAATAATTTCATATTTTATTATTTTTATTTTAAATTCTATAAGTACATTGGAAGTTACCTTACATTTTTTAAACAAATAAACACGTTTCGTTAACAACTTCCGTATCTTTCCTTTTCCGTATTAAGAGAGGAAAAAGGTGGAATTTAGAACCCATTCGAGAGTTCTTGCACGGGTACGCTAGTTATTATTATTATTATTATTATTATTATTATTATTATTATTATTATTATTATTATTATTATTATTATTATTATTATTATTATTATCATTACAATAATTATTATTATTGTGATTATTGTGTTATGTAACTTGTACGGTTTAAATCTTAACCGAATCAACTACACACTTAGTCAACATAAACTGTATATCAAACTTTGAAGTAGTAATTAGGTATCTAAAATCCAATACCAAATGATTTGGGTATCGATTAAAAAAGAGGAGAAAACTGAATAAATAAATCTTTAACTCCATTGATTCAGAAAATTTGATTAAAAGATATTTTTGTTAATATATATTAAGAATAAAATAAAAAATATATTTTAAATAAAAAATATTAAAAATGTTTTTGGTTCAACTGTATTAAAGTTTTGTTACAAGTGGTAACAATGTTCTATTATAGCCACCTGCTGGCGTCGAAGATATAGTGAAGTAATCCTCCTTTTATCTGTTCAGTCATCGTCAATCGTAATGAGTAGACATCGAATGTTTAGGCAGTAAAAAATCGTCCTTTAGGCGCCTAAAAAGGCACTGAAAAGTCAAGAATAAGGGAAAAAAGGCACTGTCATAAGTTACAAACAAAATAAAATGGAAAAATTCTAATTTTTGTCAATATTATTTTGTAAACTTAAATGCACAAAACCAGTTCGTATATTTTAATGTAAAACTAGATTTACATATTTACAACTCTTCTACATTTTATTCTTAATAGTTTCCATTAACCAGTAATATTTACATATTACCAGTAACTTTTCAAGGATCACAATTTCAAATTTGCGACGACTGGCAGACAAAATCAGTTTGAATGCGGAGAAGGATACCTGAACGATGTGACTAGCATATATTTTAGCAGCCCGACACTAGCAACACTGAAACCTTCTGGGAATTTATATTTATTTCCACTTAAAATTTCGGTTCCGTCGGTGTATTGTCAATCGTCCATGTTCTCAGATCATGGCTGGTATTTATGAAATAGGGAAATGGAGAAAAATTAGTTAGTATACTTTCAGGAATTCTCTCTTAATTTTAAATTTCAAGACGTGAATTGAAGGTTTTCCGATATCTTAGCATTGTATATAAATATAATAAATAAAAGGCCAATAAGTCCTAAAAAAGGTGTTTATGCAAACAAATAGGCATTTATGCTACAATAAGCATTATAAAACTTCGTCATATGTCATTTGTCATGATTCGTGGACATATATTATCAGCCTTTAAATAAGTTCTCAAGAAAAAATAGGCATTTCCCTAAACATCCGATGTCTAGTAATGAGTCAAATAAAATATTCAAAAATATGTCTCAAGTTTAGACATCGGACCCGAGAGTGACACAGGAAATGCCTACTCAAAATTTGCAGCCAACTTGATAAGAACTGCACCAAAGGCTCTCATCAAAGATAAGAACAAACAAATCGAGCACAGACTTTTAGAGTTGTCTCGATCTGAGGCAAGCAACATAACATTAAAGATTAGGGGGATGCTGACGCAACACCAGAATACAACGATATACATAGACAAGTCAAAAGAGATAAACAGAGATTTAAGACAAAAAATAATTCTAATTCATGAAACAATGAATTCATCGGAAACCTCGACGAAGATTAAACAAGCAAGCACATTGTGGATGCAATCTCTGCAATTGAAGACGTTAACAAGAAATCAGGATTTTCAGCATTTTGATGAAACTGAAAGAAATAATACTTTCGCGCAGAGAAAGAAAAATATATATGGGAGAAGAACATTTATTTATTCAGTTTTTATCTTGAAATAAAATTAGGAATGTACTATGGGTCCCATGGAGGGTGAACACTAGTTCCGTCAGCCCATCACATTCTCCAATTCGGAATTTACGAATATGCTGCAAGGCGCGGGATGGAGAAATGCAAGAAGGGAACTTCCGCCGAGAAGTCCGGTTGACTTCGGCCTCTTCAACGCGCGGCCGCCTTTTACGCTCCTCTTGCCGATCCTGCGCCCCGCTCCCCGACAACTTGGAATAACGCCGGCCAGCTAGTCACCACAAGCTCTATCGTCGGCGAGTGCTAGCGCACCGATCGCCGTCGCCGTGTTTTCATGATAGTAGTCTGCGTTGCGCCTACCTCGCACTTGTACTTTTCCCAGAAGGAATTCTCCCCGGTGTGGGCACCTAGGCGCCTACCCCTCTATCCGCAGTCCCCGCAGACGTACAAGTAACGTAGACGTACGTAACCTCCCCGTACCATGCATGGGTCGGGTCGCCCTGCCAGCTGAGAGCTCCTAGCTCTCCAGGCTAGTGCCGGAGTCCAAACAATGCGCTATTCCAGGGGTATTGAAACTTTTTTCGTCCACGGCTCCCTTGATCTCAACGAAACTTTCCACGGGGTTCCCCTGGTAACAGTAAGTTTCAAATATAAGGGCTAATAAATACGTACTAAATATTCAACACAAATGAATGAGACAACAGGCTATTGGCAAAGGACTTGCCAGGTTGAATTAATCCACAATTATTTAGTCAAATAAATCATATAAATTACAAATAAAAATGAGTATAATAGTACAAAATACATAAATGAAACAAGGATTGAAGAGAATCATATCAAAAGATAATTTTTATTAAAAAACAGCGCGACGCCCCTACATTATGGCCGCGTCATCCCTGGGAGCCGCGACGCATAGTTTGAACGACGTGAATTGACGCCCCGATAATCACGTGTCTTTTGCAATGGCGTAAATTAATTAATGGCATTGCGTGATAGAATTACTCCTTTTCTTCCCCAAAGCAGATTCTGCCCATCTCTATTTTACAATCTCAAACGGGAAAATAAAAGGGTAAAAAACGTGCTTGTGTTGTACGGTGCATCAAAACGCATGTATAATAAAATTGGCGTATGGTTCCCTTAAAGTTGGCAACCAAAGATCTAGTTTATCTATCAGTTCCTTCAATCACAATCTGTGAAGAAGAGGAAGCAATAAAAATGTTATAACCCGGGATGGCAACTAAAAATTGGCGTCCCCTCCCTTTTAAAACATACAGTGTATCAATGATGTTCTGGAAAATGAAGAAATACTCTTGCGATAGATATTTATTTAGTCAAAAACCGTAAACAACTGTATGTGAAGAATGGGGGAGAAAAACATCTGGGTTTCATGAGTTTCAGAATCCCTTCCCAACAAATTAACTATTGATAGTTGAGAGATGGAAAAAATAGTAATGATAGTAATAATAATAACAATAATAATAATATATAAAAAAGTGAGAGACTAACATTTCAAAAGCTACATATTTTCGTTTCCGAGTTATAGAAAACTTATTTGTAACGATAAACGAACAGCAGATTTGATTCTTCTGTATTGCTAACAAAATAGAATCGCATCCTAAGCTCTACTACCACCATAAGCAAAAGGAGAGCTCAACAAAACGTGCGCACAGTGAAGCTAGATTTACGTTCAGAAGCAAATCAAGGGGTCATCTCAGCCTTTGCTCAATGGATCAGGGAAACTGGACAAAATCCATAATTGAGATGAGAGTCATTGACCCGGAAGCTGAAGTACTTATTTGTTACAGGCACATTAAGTCTTAAAAAAATACAATACAAATGAATATAATTCATTATACTATATGATTGTTTATTTAAAGTAAACATTATTTTACTTTTTGACAACCAATATAGTCTGTAATTGTATACAAACAGTTAGCAGAAAATATTTTACTTTTAACTTAAAGGGGATTCCCGGACAAGATGGTAAAAAGTTCCTCTAAACCAAATGACGTATGAGTGGTTACATTATAATTCTAACATGAAAATAATATTTTAGAAACCTTTCTTATCCCCCGTCCCACCGCCCACATCCATCTACAGCCAAAAACGTGTTTTTTTAATTTTTATTTTTTTGGCAACTTAACACTATTTCATCTGATTGAAAAAAATATGATGAATAAGAAGACAATTTGTACTATCAGCAAAATATTGTTTGATATTTTCTCAGATCGAACTTCAAACACAAAAAAATATTTTTGAAAAAGTATAACTAAAATAATTTTTATTGTGTCTTAGAATCATGGAACAGGCTCGAAAAAATCTCAAACGTTTCTCTTAACACACAAATTGTTGTGAATTTTTTCAGATTTTTTCAACCGCTGGACTACAGTAAAAAATAAAACAATTTGCTGCCTTTACAGAGAAATTGAATGGGAGTTTCGCACTGAGCAGGGAGGTTATTTGTCACCCATGGCTATCTACTAAAATTAGTATCTTCTTGGTGGGCTCAGTGGGAATGTCCTCGTTTACTTGTGGGCCAGGTGGCGCAACTCTACGTGTTTTTGTTTCTTTGCGCTTGCTAGCCTGTTTGCGTCGTTGTGGGTGGACGTGTCGATGGTGGGAGGGGTAGTGAGGATTGGGAAGGCAAGGAAAATCCTTGATTAAAATGAGATTTCCTTCATGTACAAGAAGGAAAAGAGAAATGAAATTAATAATTACAGACCTATAAGACCCCTTTCCAGGATCAAATGGTATAACCGAACGATATGGTGAAAAGTGACCATAAATCAAATCAATAATCACGATGTTCATGTTAAAAAAATGAATGAATGAATTAAAAGGAATACCGTAGATTCCCAAAAAATCAGACTCCAAGGGCAATCTGTTAGAGAAATACGAGAAACGTGTTTTTCGTGTTTTATTTTTTCGTCAGCTTCTATTGCATGTATTAAGCTGAAAAAATTGGAGGTACGGGGAAAGGTAGTTGAATTTGAAGGTATTTTTACAACCAATTTTGACGCCAAATTCAAATAGAAAAATAAATACATTTTTGAAACGAGTTTTCAACGTGATAACGTGGGAGAACTGTCTCAGTTTTTCCTTAGAATGTGTCATAAGATTCCATAATATATATTTTTTTCGATTTTTAAACAATGTGGACGATAGTGAAAAAAATTAAAACCAATTTTATTAGTTCAAAAATTAGAAGTACGCGCCAGAATGTGATTGGAAAAAACATTTTTGCCAATATTTAAACACAGATACAATCGCGACATATGAACTCGAAATCTTATATTTGTTACATCATCTATGAACAAAACTCAATCAAAATATCCATGATGGAAAGAGATGGGTGGGCTCTGGCCTATCTTACTTCAGACAATGAGCATCAAGCACCAGTTTACGTCAATATTAGCATGACATTTAAATTCTAAAATTACCGCAGTTGCAAGTCATTGAAATGGAAACATGTAAGCACTTTATTCTTTTAAATATTGCACCTTTTATATCAAATTCACTTTCATACTGTTATTTCTGGTAGGTCACCGTTGAAGACTGACACTTTCAAAATGTTTCTTATCATTTATTGCCCTGCATGATACAATACAGTGAACGTCTGTTCTCGCTTTTCAACCGAAGTGCGTCACGTACGTCACGTGCGTCACGTGCAACACTGATGAAAACGTCAGTGTTGTGATCACGTAGTTCGTGACGCGAACTGGTGCTGTGCAGAACGAGCAAAAATCAGTGTATCGGGGAAACCCACCTATCTTTTTCCACCATATAATATCGACGAAACGACATTATTGTGAACAACCGAACGGAAATCCCAGCCTGGAATGCTGCTCCAAGATTTTTTCAATCATTTATTATTTGGCACACATTCGTTATTTGGCGAAAATCGTTAAAGCGTCAGAAAGTTTTAGTAGATTGTTCATACATAAACGAACGCGTGATCCCAGTTATTGAAGAAGACAGTGATAATGATTAATTGTCTGATTTTCTCACTGTCAATGAGTAATAAATCTAAAACTGAGTAATTTGATTTAGTGTATTCAATGATTTGGCGTTATTACGAAGGCTTCTGTATCCTTCTCAGAACAAGCGGCCAAAGGCTGTGAGTTTAAAATATGTTCTACTAGTATTAACAAAGTATGGAGTTCAGAAAGCGAAATACAATTTTGCCCAAGAGAGCGTGTTAAGTATAATTTCAAGGAGCTTACGGCTGCCTCAGCCAGTTCATTTCTAAATTGTGAAAGAGGGGGGAATTGAGGGAATCTGACATTCTATGCCATGTACTACAAGAAAATTTGAGAGAATCGAGTGCTTCTCAAGAGTGCAGAAAATCTATGATAGTTCGGCTCACTGACTTTTTGCTTTCACAAATGTTCTGGCATTCTCACTATAAATATTTCGGGGATAGCCCCTTTGAGACCCGAATCTCTTTAAAGCAGCTATTCATTAATGCATATAGCATAATTCGTTAGTGATTAAGTTTTTTATGTCAAGGTGAACAGCTTTTTTGTCGTAACACACGAATACACACAATCCATGATTTACTACGCGCCCTGCACTTACCAATGACTGGTTCAGTCAGAAACGATCCACAATAATCCACTGAAGTGAACTCCCATGGTTTTGACTGCGTGATTCTAGTAGCAGGA
This sequence comes from Teleogryllus occipitalis, assembly GCA_011170035.1. Lineage (NCBI taxonomy): Eukaryota > Metazoa > Arthropoda > Insecta > Orthoptera > Gryllidae > Teleogryllus > Teleogryllus occipitalis. The sequence continues at coordinate 60,990 of BLKR01008993.1, read as the reverse complement.
AGTGCTCTCCTTATTTGGGAGGCTGGTTTTGCCTGCCACCTACTGCAAGACCAGCAATGATGAATTACGCTATTCACAAGTCTTCGAATTGAGAGAATCCAGAATCGTTGTCTAGCAATAGACACTATTAACTGACATCCAGCATGTAAATAAGTCAAATGAATCATTGTAATGAGAATTCTCGTAAATGCATGTTCTCGAGGGAGAATGATTCGATGTTTTGCTTCGTGGGGCATGAGAGAATGTTCCAACAGGCAGTTTTTGTTTTTTTATGAAGTGATAAAGTTGAATCGGTGCAAAACAGGTAAGAAACGTGTCTGTATCACTGAAATAGTCTCCTGTTGGTACTCATCGTGCCCAGTACAACCATCAAAGTCCCATTTGCTTATCAAACTTGTGCTGACCGCCGAATGAAATTTGGTGAGCGGAAATATTTCGAAAAGCAATGTGGTCGAGAAGACTGCAGATTTAATTCGGTAACAGTTCTGTAAAAACTGAAGTATGCTAATATCGTTCGTTAGTAGCCCCTACTTCGTTATATGTGGGTCACACTATGGCTTCCCTTTCCTTGAACCAATCTCGGGCAAACCTGGCTTTGGTGTTTACTGAGCCTACACATAACGAAAATAATACCTAAAGAACAATTTGGATTTATCCCAAAATTGTCTACTCAACACCAGTTACTAAGAATATCCGAACATATATACACAGCATTCCAGAAACAACATCACACAATAGGAGTATTTATAGATATCACTCAGGCGTTTTATCGGACATGGCACCAAGCCTTAATGTACAAATTGGCACCCCATACTACATAAAATCAATTATCAATAGCTTTCTCAACGATAGAACTTTTACAGTGAACGTAAATAATCATCATTCTAACCCTAGACTAATTAACGCAGGACTCCCCCAGGGCTCACCACTTTCACCCACACTATTCAATTTATACATTGCAGATCGTTCTAAATTAACGAACATTCACATCACGAACATCACTCGATAGCTGGGCATCCAAACTTAAAATACAACTGAATCCATCCAAAACCGCAGCAAAAATATTTACACTAAGACCCTATACCTTCCCCACCCCCTAACAATAAACTAAACTGGTACCCTCCTAACAAAGCTATTAAATACCTCGGATTAAACTTAGATACTAAACTGAATTGGAAACAGCACATAGACGAAAAAATAAAACAGGCTAAAATAAAACAACTGCAATTAAAACCTTTAATCTATAGAAACAGCCCATTACCATATCATTCCTCAATTGCAATATACAAAACAATTCTAAAACCGCTACTTGTATGCTTGTCCCATCTGGATAAATTCCGCAAAAAAATAAAAACATTACAAATCATTCAGAACCAATTTCTCAGGACCATTACCAATACACCGTGGTTTGTCACCAATCATCAGCTTCACAAAGAACTCCACTTAGAACTCATAGAACATCACATCACATTACATACTTATCCACCAACTTTTATTATTATTTACCTCAAATACCTTCCCTTGAAACCTTTAGACTCGCTAAAACCCCGAACCATACCAGAATAAAAAACTGATACCCCTACAATATATTCCTCAAAACCTTCTCCGAATTTGAACCAGAATAGAGGACCTAATAAGGCATCCTCAACCTTATGTTAGATTTAAGTCTTAGAAATCAGTTTTAAATATAAGTTAGTATGTAAGTCTATCAAACATATGTAAAGTTTATACTAAAACTGACCTATGTACAACCAACAAAATCAATAAAAAAACACCTGAGCTGCGCCTTTACTTTTAAAGATAACGCTTCATCATCAGTAGAACATTGAATCGAAACTCTGTTCATTGATTACCACACGCACCTTATTTTTGTGCCTCGGGTTGGAGTTCTCAAGGATTCTTTCATTAGTTCACTTGCGTCTTTTGCAGCAGCTCAGCTGACGCATTTAGGCGGTGTAGATCAGCGTGGGAGGAGAATGGGTTTCACGTTTTTTATTCACTTCTTTTGCTCCTTTCACTACTTGCTTCAAATTAAGTCGATGAGCGTCCTAGGTTTGAACAATCTTCAGGCTCTTGCCTAGGAAATCAGATAGCAAAATAAATCTTTCATTCAAGCAAGTTGAATTTTCTTTTAAAAACTTATCACTTTTCCCTTTGCATTTGTCACACCTGGCAAACGCTTTATTACAAACATTATGTATAGTTTGCCATTGTCTTGTAAATAGCTCATTTGATATTTCATCAGTATCAGTAAATTGACGACTAATGACTTACGATATTTTGGCGTCGCGATGACCGAGAGCTTCCAACATCATTTCTTATACCTTATTTTTCAGCATTTTGCAGAAACTCATCTAAGAAGAAGGAATGTTGTAATACAAATCGTAATACAAATCGTCTTAGAAGACTTAAAAATGGAATTTATTCTTTTAACATAGGCCATTATGCGAGGGGTAGTACCGAATGCAAGCAGTGCAAGCTAGACAGAAAATAATTCAAACGCGTGTATCTCACAAAACGCTGTAAAGCGCTGTAATCTTTTAACAGGGTAACTTTCCTCCCACAACTTTCCTCCAACACTTTCTTTTTCTTATAAGAATTTGTCTCAAACCGGAAGTAAGCGAAAGTAACAACTAAAAGCCTAAAAGAAAACTACGATATTTACAATGAAAATGCGCAAATTAATCTTGTGACGTCATGGGATTAGACAACCCCATAACGCCACCATCAGCTACGAAAAGAAGCTCGCGAACAGAGAGGAGTAGGGTACGCGGCGGAGCGATGGCTGGTAAACGCGCCATCTGCCCACAGCTTTTCAAACCATGACGGTCGAACTTGCGAATAATGTTTTTCTGGGAGGTCTCGAAAGGAGGAGAATATTCACCCCTCCAACATTTCCCCAGGTGCGAGTACCATAAGTATTGCGGCGCGCCTCGGAGAACCTTTCTTTGATTGCAGCAGCGACGGCGACTAGACTGAGCTCTTTTTGACTGCAGCAGCGACGGCGTTTGTAATTTGATAGCATAGTTTATTTATTGGTAGTTAAAAGTTAGCTTGTGAAGCGTTTCTTCGAAAGTGAGGTAATTAAGAAGTGGAGTGCACAAGCATTCTTCGCATTCACAATATTTGAGAGAGCAAGTGGAGTGACTGTTTGACTCCGAAATAATTTCAAATTTGTAAAATTCGCGCAGAAGGACATTAACTAAATCCAGCATCTCATATTGCACGCTGAGACCACACATGCCCAAAGTGTGGTAGGTAGGCCTACCACACTTAGTAGGTAGGCAGGCCATTTCAAGCATAACTTCAGTTACATTAATTATTCGAGGCTGCAAGCGCGAACGAACTTGTACGAGGCGCGGTAGAAGAAGAAGGACGACCCCAGGAAGAGCGAAGCGTAGGTGAGAAAGATTTGGACTGGAACGAAAATCGTACGAGTCCTGAGAACGGGAGAAGGGTGTGGAAATTTGAGGCGTGGCGGGGTCCGGAGTTCGAGAAGAGGAAATTTGTCACGTCGTGGGGCCGCAAGCGAAGACGAGTGGCAACGCGGGGCGAGCGGCAGAAAATCCCTAAGGTTACCTACAGGCGAGCGATACGGAGCTGTTGAGGTAAAGGAACTCGTAACTTTTATGCGGCAATCAGTTGGGGAAAGAGAATAGCCGTAAATACACGACAATTCGAGTTAAAAGTGAGTGAAAAGTTCAGAATAGGTGGGAGAAGTATTCCGAACGATGTGAGTGGCAGTTTCAAGTTCATTTGCTGCACGTGTCATTAAATTCATTCAAAGAGGCCATACCTTGTACAATTTTACGTAAATAATTCATGATTTTCACATGTTGTACAGTTGATGTTATCTGAAAAAGTCACAGTTTATTGTGGTGTGTTAAAAGTAATTGCTTTCTGTTATATGTAAAGGGGTCAGATTTAAGTAACGTGTATATTACGTTTTACTGTTTTTTCTCTTTAAAGTTCAGTGTAATAGTGAGTGCGAAGCCCAAGGCTAGCACCTGTGAAAGGGATTCCTTAAAACAAGTGTAAAATTCATTTTAAAAGCCGTGCACGGAAAAAACTAGAGGTTAAAAGAGAAAAATAATTTGTTAGATGAAAATTCAGAAAGAGAAATGAGCAAATTGTAAATTGTAGTTGGTGAAAATGTGTTCAGGCAGTCGAGGTGGCGCCTATTTTTTTGTTTTGCCTTGTTTTCTTTTTTTTCAGTGATCAACTACTTAAAGTGCATTATTCTGTTATATGATTGTGTCACTGTTATTTTTTGCATTGAATATATGTTCATTTTATTCGTATTTTATCTGATTCATTGTGTCAAGGATTCATACCTTTCTCATACCCAAAAGATCCTGCTTCCTGAGAATTTTAAGCTCGCTTCACGAGCATTCATACTAGCACGCCCTCACCACGTGTGAAAGGTACTAGGAAGGGGGGTGTTAGAATATTTATAACAATTTATTCACAAAAATGGAAATAGTCTTTACTAGAAAATAAGAAAACCTGCCTCTAGAAATTGAGATACTGAGCACGCCGATATTTTGCAAAGTTGCTGACTACTGGTTGTGCTAACATGAGCTTTCTGTATCACATTCGACCCAACAGAAATCAGAAACAAACTCAACCCTACTTTCCAGCTCAGTTCCGAAGACAGAACGGTGCATTGAAAAAATAAAAATAAATAAATAAAAACTATGCGCGATATCAGGCCGTACCATGCACAACGTAGTGTAACACGTTGGGATAATTGAATTTCTGAATTTACTAAAAAATCCTTATTTTGAAATGTAATTTATTTTTACATTAAGGGGATGTTGGCCCCGGTACGTGTGCTAGTCGCACAATGTTCTCGCCCGAGATGCATGCAAAGAACTAGCCTTTCGCGGGTCACAGAAAATGGCGATTTATATTGCTCAATTCCTTTCATTTGGATTAATTTCATTTAAATTCCGAAATGTTTGTGAAACGATACACAAGTATCTAAGAAACCGAACACAAATGGACACACGGCGCAAGTTTTACACAATTACGGTCTCCACACTCATGTATGCCGGCGAAACATGGGTGAACACGAAAAAGATGAAAAATAAAATACAAACGGCAGAAATGAAATTCCTGCGAAACATACTAGGGTGCTCGCTACTCAACAAGAAACGTAATTCTGCAATAAGAGATGTTTTGAAAGTCAAAGAATTGTACGAAAACACTCGAAAATAAGTTAAAATGGCGCAATCGTGTATCAAGAATGCCAACGAATCAACTTCCATTCATAACTATAGAACGGAAGAAGGGATCTTGGTAGACCGAAAAGGAAACTGGGCGCCGGAACAAGTCACATGATCTATACTCTGTCGAGAAGAAGAACATAAAGAAGAGACATTATATTCTGTAGGGGGTAAAACGCCCACATTCCAATTTTGCACCCCACAAAAAGCCTCTCCGCAGTCAAATTTTGATGTTGTCTGACACAGCTAATTAACAATAAAAATACGCCATCGCCGAGATTGTGAACCTACATTCTGCCTGTCTACGAATCTTCAATTGCGGACTAGAAACCATACCCGCTTAAGTTGGCGGCGTCATGGGAGCTCCGTAGGTCGCCTCTTTTGGGGATAAGCGAAGGCTAGCAACAGCGCGCGGACAACGTCGAAGAAGAAGAAGAGTCAGCAATCGCCATGACACGTGCGGGGGCTGGCGCCTGGAGCGGCGGGCGGCGACTCCCAGCATCAGCGCCGCGCCAGCAGCTGACCCCGCGCGTGCGAACCCCTTGACGCAGAGGGCACCGCGTCCCCCCGCCTTACCACCCCGCCCCATTCCGTCCCGCTCCATCCCACCCCGGCCCGCGTTGGCTACCCCGTCGTTGTACATCCCCTCGTCCCGCTCCACCCCCAGAGCACCGCTTCGCCACTCCGTTCATCGGACCACTTCGTCCCCCACCGTCTAGCCCCGCTCCCTCTCGTTTCGCCCCACCCCTCTCCGCTCCTCCCTACTCCGCCCCGCTCCTCCCAGCCCCCTTGCTGTCAGCCCGTCGCTGCCCGCCCCTTCCCCTGGACTGGTCCTTCGTCTCGTATAAGAGGGAAGAGAGTCTTCGGGCTCGTCAGTCGCTGCCAGTCAACATCGTCGCTATGTGGGCGACCGGTTTGCTGCTCGCCCTAGTCGGTAAGTGCCTGCCCCTAGTCGGGAAGGGCATCCTTCGGCATCTTGAATGTTCTACGAGAGACTGATGTACAGGGGTCGATCTGGACATTCCATTCATGGAGGCTGATTTATGCTGGTTCATAGAATAATTAGACATAAGTTTTTATACAGAAAAATGTCTAAAATGCTTCCCCCCCAAAAAAAATCGAAATTGAGAAATGAAAAAAGCTTTGTGAATGGATGTAAAAATGTTATGAGGAAAGAAAACGACGCGCATTTATTTCATTTGACTTGTAATTCATGAAGACCGAATTTTAATGTATCACCAGCAATATTCCACCTTTGTCAAATTCGTGTCAACTAAGTCAAATTGCATTTTTTGAATGTAAAGTACTTTTGAATGAAGAAAAATTATCTTCTAGCGTCGACAGAAATGGACGCTGCATTTTTGCGAATCAGATTTTGACTGATTTTTCGAATGTTATCCTGTAAAGCGCCAATGCCAGAAGTGAATACCTGTCAAATTGTAGGTATTTATTGAGAATATGCAAGCATTGTCCACTCCATCTCTAATCTCTTGAAGTAAGCATTTCAATTGCCAAATCTGTTTCTGGAAATTCAATGTACAATACATAAATGCCGAAGTTTAGAATAATTTAATCATAATATAATTAGGCTATTTACATGTTTCTCACCAATGAGCCATTTTTAGATTAATTTTGGCCGGTATATGTAAACTGCTAAAAAACGGTGTATGTAAGAACCTTCCATATTAATTCCATCAAATTCTGAAAAACAATTTTAATATTTTTTCAGGTTCAAATTTTACTGGTACTTTAATTATGGACGTTTTGGTGGAGATACGAATCTCTCATGGTCTCATTGAGTGAGCCTGCTTCGATTACTGTTATTTCTTGTTAGATTAATTTGTTTATTATAAATTTTCTTTGTTTCAGGGGCTGCCATAGCGTCGGTCCAGCCTGGGCAAGAACTGCCAGGTCAGTAATTACCTGCTTTTACCTCGAAATAAAATGGTCGGGATTTAACCGATAAAGTTACTGCAGCTTAGTAAAGAGAATAACAAGAATAGTTTCTCAATATCCTAGCACCCTCGTGTGAGATGCAATAAGATTAAGTTCAGTTACATTGTTACATTTACATTACCGATTTTTATCACGATTTCGTACAAAAAATAATTTATGTGGCTCAAAATAAACTATAGGAACAGTTTTGTTCCGTGATTTACAAACGCGTGATGGGACATTAGTAACTCTTTGGAATGTCAAAAACGGGTTTCGAAACAATTTTGAAGACGGTTGGATCTATGTTGAAATGATGGACATGTTCTTTGTAATAAAGTTTATCCAATATTTGAGACATGTAAATGTATGCTTTTGAAACATTACAACAAAGGGAACTCCTGGATAAGATGGTAAAAATTTCCCCTAAACCAAATGACTTATGAGCGGTTACATCATATTCTAATTCTAACATAAAAATGAAGTTTTTGAAAGGTTTTCTTAGCCCCCGTCCCGCCACCCACACCCCTCTACAGCCAAAAAGGTGTGTTTTAATTTTTTTTTGGTAACTTAAAACTATTTCATCTGAGAGAAAAATATGATAAATAAGAAAACAATTTACACTATCAAAAATATATTTTTTGTATTTTCTCACACCCAAATTCAAACACAAAAAATATTTTTGAAAAAAATAACAAAAAAGTTTTTTTGTGCCTTTGAATTATGGAACAGGCTTAAAAAATCCCAAACGTTCCTCTTCAAACACAAAATGTTGTGAATTTTTTTAGTTTTCCGATCGCTGGGCTGCAGTTATAAAAACAAAAACCACTTTCCCGCCTTTAAATCACCTTGACTATAAATGTACTATGAAAATGACTGCAACTGTTCTGTGCTTTTATTTGAGTGTATTTGTATACATTGTTGTAGCATCCAGTAATATATTGGTTTTGGAATTTAGTTACAAATCATCGTTTTTTAAATCTTTCTATTACTTTGCATTAGTATATCATACGCTAAGGAAAGACGATATGTTCGGCAGTTTATAAGAAACCATCGACATAAAACCTTAAAAGTGTTAAAATGGTGGATATATAATCACACCCCATCCTCCATTATTATTATTATTATTATTATTATTATTATTATTATTATTATTATTATTATTATTATTATTATTGTTATTATTATTTAAATAATTTAAAGTTAATATTAGTAATATGTAAATTGTAGAGTTCTGCCGCCAGGTTGTATATACCTACCTGCAGAATAATAAATTATCTATCTATCTATCTATCTATCTATCTATCTATCTATCTATCTATCTATCTATCTATCTATCTATATCTATCTATCTATCTATCCATTGAAAAGATTTCAGAAGAAAAAATAAAAGGTTTCAGATTATGACATACAAAAAAAGATTATTACAACACGCATTATAATCGCGAATAACTCGAAACTTCCTAGGCCTCCTAGGCTTTTCACACTAGGTTTGCGTGTCTTGTGGGGACACGACGTTTTTTTAGGGCAAGCAAATTCTGAAGACGTGTTTTGGAGAGTGGGAAGATGACAAATGGGTTGAGGTACAGTTCGGTGTGCAAGTGAAGGGTGTATGGGTGGCAGTGGGGAAATCAAGGGGAAACTATTATGTTCTTAGGCAGTATTCTATCAATGCGACTTTTATGATCGTCCTTTTCTACAATTTTTGCATATTTAGTTCTTTTGGGTGCCCCCCTCCACAGCATGGGTAGACAGAAATGAGAAGACGAAATCAATGTAAAATTAATCTCTTTCACGATATTTCACGATGAAATCGAAAAAAAAACTATTTTATTCTCTGTTAATTTGTATCACAATGCTCAGCAATATTGGAATGGGTGTACTCGCATAGTACCGAATCTCTAATTCTATAAATCGCATTTCGGGGGATGAGTGTTCACACTTGGGTGCTACATTAAATCAATTTTCAGTTTTGATACAATTATTTTTTCCAAAAGACAGATTTTTCGCGAGTTCGGATTGTATATTGTTATTTATACGTATACAAGAATAAATACTTAGATAAAGAAAGGACAACTTCTTCTGTAGTCTGAAACATCTACAAATGTGACAGCGTAGGCTTTTGCTGCCGGAGTCAGCAACTATTTAGCTGTCCGGAAGATGCCGCGTCCTAGGCAGTTACGGAACTTTCAGACGCTATTCCGTGACCTTACTCCTGGAGGAAGGTCGCAGGTGCCTAGAACGCGGCGTCTACTGGACAGTCAAGTTCTGAACTACGAAAGCCTTATTTTTTGAAACTATGGCCCAACAATTTAAAAAATGTGGAAAAATTCACAAGTGTTCTGAGACGAAGTTTTAACATTTTTTCGTGCCTAGGCAAGTGTTCTAAGACACTAAATAGGTCTGCCAAATCCGGGTTCAACATGTTCTCGATCATTTCCCATATGTTCCCCACTTATTCTTCAACTGTGATCGAATTATTTTCCCATAAATTGCCAAAAACTAGTCTTTCCTTAGCGTATGGCAGACTTACGGAAAGGAATAGAAAGATTAAAAAATGCTAATTTGTTACTAAATTCCAAAACCAATATATTACTGGGCACTACAACAATGTTAACAAATGTAGAATAAACACTAAAATAAATACACAGCACTGTTGCAGTCATTTTGAAAGTATATTTAAAGTCAAGGTGATTTAAAGGCGGGAAAATGGTTTTTATTTTTTTAACTGCAGCACAGCAATTCGAAAATCTGAAAAAAATCACAATTTGTGTTTTAAGAGGAACGTTTGAGATTTTTTCGAGTCTATTCCATGATTCTAATACACAATAAAATTATTTTTTTCAAAAATATATTTTTGTGTTTGAATTTCGGTCTAAGAAAATGTCAAAAAATAATTTTCTGAAATTGTTTTCTTCTTTATCTAATTTTTCTCAGTCAGATAAAATAGTGATAAGTTGGCGAAAAAAATTAAAATAAAAAAACACGTTTTTGGCTGTAGAGGGATGTGGGTTGTGGGACGGGGGCTAAGAAAACTTTCAAAAATTTTATTTTTATGTTAGAATAATGTAACCACACATACGACATTTGGTTTAGGGGAACTTTTTTCCATCTTATTCGAAAGTATCCTTTGTTCTGATTTCTTTTCTTGTTTTATAAACTTTTAATTCAGTACAAATATGAAAGTGCTCTTCTGGTTAGAAATTGTTTTGCCAGTAGATTATGTCCGCCTTCGTTTGCACAGGATGGGAGAGCGGCAAGATGTACGTGTACAAGCTGAAGAGTCGATCCTTTGCTTCCAACAACGAGATCAACGACCAGTACTCCGGCGTGGTGACACAAGCCCAGCTGTACTTGCAAGTGTCCACCAACAACCCCAGCCAGCTGAACGCGTACGTCAAAGACGCCCAGTACGCGCAGATCCAGCAGACGCTGCCTGGCGGCTGGGACGCCCCGCTGCAGGGCCATGCCAGCCCCAAGTGGCAGCGGCTGGTGCTGCGGAACCCCTACTTCGCCATCAAGATGGAGAAGGGCGTGGTTAGTAACTTACCCCGTTTAAGCTTTTCTTCTTCTTCCTTCATTTATTTTCCTTCTTCTTCTTCCTTCATTTCTTTTCCTTCTTCTTCTTCTTCTTTCTTACCTACACCTTCTGCCTTGCCCCCTCCATCCCCTTTGCTGTCTTATCCTTCTCCACTTTCTTCTCCTCTTCCTTCACTTTTCCATTCCATCCCGCACCCCACTTCCTTCTTTTCTCCTGTTTTCCTCTTTCTTTCGCCATCCCTCCTCCACTTATTTTTTTCCATATCCCTCCTCTTGCCTTTCATCCTTTTTCTCCGTTTCATCTTTTTCTTCTTCTGCTATTTATTCTCTTCCTCGTTTACCTCATTCTCCACACGTTTCTATCACTTCTTTTCCTTCATGTTTTTCATGAGTGAAAATTGCCTGTTGCGCGAAAGAAAATAATTACCAACTGAACCGGATTTCATGACAGCTAATTTGTACATAATTCGGTATCTGAAATATGAAAAAGTAAAGCAGTACATTCCCAAATAATACAACGTTCGTAATATCTAATTAAATAAGTGGTGCTACAACAGCACGTACTTTCTCGCGATACTGGTAATGGCTATATAATATTTTAATATTACAATTTGTGTCTTACACTTCAACAACCATTTGAAAAATTCTTAAACAAACGAAACGTGAAAAATACATATACTTTTTAAATTCAAATGCTTGAAGGAAAACAGCTTTCTGCCATTGAATTCAGTGTATTCACGTTGTACGTAAATGTACCAACGATGCACGATGCATATTTTAGCCGTAAATAAAATTATTAGTTTATATTAACACGAAAGAAAAGGCAGCAGTATTTATCCCCTTCTGTTATCAGTGCGGCGTTACAGCAACGGGTTACAAGCAACAATGACTGCTAATTCGTATGAGATACACATTTTGCCAATTAGCATTGTTGATACCGCTAAGCAAGAAATTAAAAATTAACAGAAAAATATGATTAAGTACAATATTTTTATATTAATCAAAATTACTCGGTTTTTACATGCAGTTCTTTTCATTCGCACATCTTATTAAGCAAAGCGAAATCGTCTATTCGTTTTCATATTAACACAATTAACGGACGCAAATTAAAATAGGTTTTAAATAATTTCTAAAAGATTAATTTTAAAATTTATAACAAAAACTCGGAGAAGAAACGAACAAAGGAATATGAAACAATATATAAATTCTAACTTACGTAGCATCTAACTGCCTACCATCACTACTTCATTTTACCTTCACGAAGCACTGTAAATTGGGGGCAGGCGACTTATGTTTGACCGCAAATTAGACAAAAAACTAATTTTTTCAAAAAATTCAACATGACCTTATTTGAAGTTATGTTTTGAAAGTTATGAACACATTTCATTTAAAAAAAAATATATCTTCATAATTGTAGTTGTAGGAAGACGCCGAACAATTTTTGAATTTTTTCAATTTTCTTTAAAACCAGGATTTTCAACGAACGTGAGACCTGCACCGTTCCCTTAAACGTCCGTTACACTATCCAACAACAACGTTTAATAAAATAGCGTTGAGGCAAAATTAAAATATCCATTTCAAACTTAATGGCCCGCGACATAAGCCAGATCGATCAAGGAATATCAATTTTGGGGAAAATCGGCTGAGCAGTTAGCCGCAAGTGTTGTTCTCAAAGAAACGAAAACGTAAATCGATTTTTCAAGGACCCACAAAACATGGATTCTGGCTACACCACGCGTTAGGGGTTTCCCCCATAAATTTTGCAACTGGATTTATCCACTTTTTCCTTACCAGAGCCCTTTAATAAGAGTTAACTTCTCGCTACCGCGGTATTGGCAACGAGCAATTGAAAAATAAAACTTGATACTGTGTAGTGAAGACAGATGTAATTCATAAACATTATTGGCTCATATTTCACATGTGGAATACTCAATATAAATTTTATAACATTTCATTCTCACACTTCTCACCGACTCGTTTCGGCTTCACAGGCCAAGAAGCTCATCATCGACAAGAACACCATTCTGAGTGACGCCAACTACTACCGAAGCATCGTCACTCAGCTGACGGCCAGGCTGCACCCTAACCTGCTGCAGAGGAGCTCTCCGTACCCATCCTACAGCCACGCTTACGGATCGTACAACGTTGTAGAGGTGAGTGATCCTGCAGGCGCTTCGCGGTCTTTGTATTATTTACAACTTGAAACCGGGAGCGGTAGCTCAGTGCATCAACTGATGGCACTGTAGCGCCTCTGACCGGGAGGTCCTAGGTTCGAGTCCTGACGGCGGCAAGATTTTCCACACTAGCTTTTCAGCTAGCTCGAATTCAGTCGCTGTCTGGAAGAGAATTCTAACGGCCGGCTGCTCTGATCGGTAGTTTTCCGTGGTTTCTCCGATCAACACCAGGCGAATGCCGGAGTAGTACCCTAACAAAGGGCCACGGACCGTGCGCGATGTGCCCTTCCTCTTCCTTGTCCTATCCTCTCCCCTTACACACACACACACACACACACACACACACTTACACTAACATTAACTACACTACCACATATTCCGGGAGACCGGTCGGGAGCTTAGAGCTTGTCCCGACTAGGGCGGTGCCCCGCTAGTGGGAGAGTCCTGGTTAGGGGGAAACCCCACTAGCCCACCCTAGGTCGGTGCCGGATCTCGCCATCCAGCGGGGGAAGATTACTGCCATCTCCCTAGAAAAATCATGCACTATACTAACGGGACTAATGACCAAAGCAGGTGACGCACCCGGAAACACGAAAAAAATCAATAAATACAACTTGAATTTGGGTTTAAAGAAGATCACCTCATAAACAAAAAAAAGAAAGAAAATTTAGCTCCACTTCAAATAGATTACTGGCCTTTAAAATGGAAAATAACTAAACCCATCCAAATATTATGCAAAAATATTTTCCTAAGGTCTTTGCCATACTTAATTCCTTAAAGAAACAACAATGATACAATTCCTAGGATCTTTTAAAATAAAGCTGTTAAATATCGAGGATTAAATTTTGATTCACATCTACCCTGGAATTATTATATTATACAAATTGCATTAACATCTTATCCAAATTACAAGCCTAAACAAAAATAATACAATTAAAATCTCTCATTAGCTGTAAATCTCCACACAACAAATGCGATCACCCTCTACAAATTTATGAATGACACCTAACGTATGCCCCATCGGGATTACCGCAAAAATTTCTCATATTTATAAACTTCAAATGGTACAAACTATATTCCTAATAATAGCAACAAAGGCACCGTGGTTCAGTTCAAATAATCAGCTTCACAAGAAAACTCAACACATCCTGTATGTTTCAAATAACCTTTATTAAAACATGAAAACACAAAGTATATCACTGTAACCTAGCTGTCACTAATAATTTCTCTGCAAGAATTCACAAGAGGTGCTATACATGAGGGTTGAATACACTAGAGGTGCCGATACATTATTAATTTGTGGAGTTTTCTCTGTTTGTGCAAAATTTAAGGGAAACAATTGAAGTAATTTTTGAAAAAAATATCGGCAGTGTTCTGCGGGTGTACTCCTAAATCTTAAAAGCCGTTTCAAATTGGAAGATCATCGAGTTCGGCCAAATCGATCAGGGAATAATCATTTTGGAACAACATCATACGTACGGAATAGGCGCTAGTGTTGTTCACAGAGAGATGGAAGGACGGACTGCCAGTTTAAAAAAAAAAAAATAGACTTTTCGGTATCACGGACAACAATATCGTGAATTTCCGTCAGAAAAAGAGACATCGATATTGTGCAACATTACCTAACTTTATACTACACATATAATTCGTAATACAAGAAAGTAATAATGATAAATGTGCACTAGCATTGCGTTGGCGTTATTTTGGAAAAGTTGGAGTTGTGTAGGCTCAAGGGTCAAAAAACAGGATATTCGTTTTCAGAGCGATTAAACATAATTAACCAGTACCACTGAATACGTTATGGTTGAAGAATACATTTTGAATTCATATTTTATTTTACACAACAACAAAAACTGAGTAGGTAATAGTGTACGTGTGTTAAAAGAAACTACAGCAGATTTCACACAAAAATGAAATTTTTAAATAAAGAAAGGGATTGTGAAATTGGTGGTGAACTGTGACAATCACAGTTTTCCATATGGTGAGAGATGCATTTTTGTTACGTGGAATACCGTCATAAGTGAACAAAATATGAGATGTCTTGCTACAGAGAAAGAAAGTGATTTCTTCACACAAAAATGAAATTTTTAAATAAAGAAAGGGATTGTGAAATTGGTGGTGAACTGTGACAATCAGTTTTCCATATGGTGAGAGATGCATTTTTGTTACGTGGAATACCGTCATAAGTGAACAAAATATGAGATGTCTTGCTTATAATTATAGAAAACAATTCTATTTAATATGCTGCACATTGTTACAGGAAACCGTGAATGGCATTTGTCGCACTCGCTACGACATTTCACCCCTGCCCAAGTATAAGCTGCAAGCTAACCCTCAACTGGCACCCTATGCCAACCTCACGGGCAACGCCACCTTCCTCAATATCGTAAAGACCACCAACTATTCCGACTGCCAAAGCCACGTTGTGTATCACACCGGTGTTGCTGGCAGGGGCGAGGGAGACAGCGGTGACACCACCGTTGGCTCTGCCATTGCGGTGAGTATTGATACATTAATATCAATATTACAAACGTACCATTTGCCACAAGCAAGTAGTTCTTTGACAGAACTTTTCCCTTTACGTGGAACACGAAATATTTTATGTCCACCCACCCATTCACTTTGTAACTATCAAATTATCACGTGTTCATAAAATTGATTTTAAAATGAATTAAAAATTCCATTGATTGTAAGAATTGATTCGATTAATTGACTTTTAGAATAAAAAAAGTATTGAATGTTAGAACAAATGAGAACTGCATAAAAAGTATAAAACTATTTGAAGACTGCTCAGAAATTTTTGTTTTTCCTTTGGACACTATGTAGCTTTTCTCTACCCCTACCAGCCACAAACACTTCTTTACTGTTTCAAAAGTAAAGTAGATGTGTAGATAGGAATGTTTATGAGTACAATGGTATTTAGAGACTTCGACCCCGACCGTTTGTTTCTTAAATGTGTTATAGGGAACGCCCAAACCCCCAATGATGTCGATCCACTAATGAAAATGTAGGACGAGCCATGTGTATAATCGAAACAATAGTTTAAATGCATTTTACGCATAAGAACATTTCATCTACTTTCTCATTGTTAGTATTTATTGTATAACACGAAGGAAACATGTTATTTCAAATTTGACGTTGACGTATTGTAACAATGAATATATTTCATAGCAGCAATCATTTTTTCAACTCATACAGATAATGCAGTTTCGCAATCAATACGAAATTAAAGATTGATCTGTGTAGATATCGATAGCATTAGTATGTAATGAAATAGTATGGATACTTCAAACAATGGAAGTATCGGAACAAGCATGCTTATACCTTCTGTGTATTTATTTCAGCGCTCCACTGTGTGCCGCATGATTGTCCAGATGCCTCACCCACAAAGACAGGAGTACAACATTTCTTCCTCGATTTGTAACAGCCAACTGGAAGCTAGTCCTCATCTGTACGACAACCTGAAGAGTAAGGTGAACAGTCGCATGAACTTAACGTTACATTATGGAATTAAACACCCAGACGGTATCCCACCACCATCCAACGCCATAAATGTTCCAATTAAATACCAAATAGTTCGCGAAAATCAGCTTTACAAGGGTAACGATGACGATGACAATGACGACGACGACGAGGAGGAGGATGAAAGTGATGATGACAACGACAACGATGATAACAATGATTATAATGAGAACAACCAGGATAAGGAAAACAAAAAGAAAGGCAAGTCACCTAGGTATTCGAATATAGCCCTTCAAAACATGCGCTATCGTAGAGCAGCTCAGGACGAAAATGAAAATAGCAGCAGCAGTAGTGACGATAGCAGCTCTTCTGAGAATAGCAGCAGTAGCAACAGCAGCAGCAGTAGCAGCAGCAGCAGCAGCAGCAGTAGTAGCAGTGACAGCAGTGATAGTAGCGACGATGAAAATAGTAGTAGCAGCAGCAGCAGCAGCAGTAGCAGTGAAGAAGATGCACCTTTTAACCCTCCCCCTCTGAACTCTCCATCCCTCAATCCCGCTCGCCCGGTGCTTAACAAGAAACAACAGCGACAGATCGCCAGCAACATCTGGGAGTTGGTCTACAGCATTGCAAATGATTTCGCCGACAACAAGAATCTTGTTAGCCAGTACACCCCTCAGAAGTTCATCACTCTCACCAATTACGTGAGCAACGCCAACGCTTCCTTACTGCTACAAATCACTGATAAGCTGAACCACAGGCTACAAGGAAATATTTACAACCGCTTCGCCTGGTGAGTAGAAATAATTAACATTTATACATGGAATGATAATTAATTTCGCAAGGTTGGATTATTACCGGTATTCCCGTCTTATTATCTCAAAATGTGAAAAAAGGGGTACATATTTTGGAGCAATTAAACAATATTATCCCGTGCTAATCAGTATTCGAAATTATTTACAACTACAAGTAATAATGCGTGAAAAACATGATGCTGATACAAAACGAAGATAATGAGATTAACGGTAGACAAGTAACAAAATACATGTTTCTATAATGCAAGGTAACATGGACATACTTTGTTTTTCACAGCCAAGATAGAATGGCACTTTTATATTACTTGCCATCGATAGCCACGCTTCATAAACCTTTATTCCATGTACAAGTGACATTCAACGTATCGATAGTATGTGGAATAGCTTATTTCATCTTATTTTAATAATCACATTCGTATTTTCCATGCTATGTGGTTCCGTTTTGAAATTTATTGCAGTTTATTTCTTAATATTACTCTTGAGATTCCATGAGAACTTATTCGTTTGTCTTGATAAACATTCTGACAGGTTTTTCTCGCAAGCAGTTTCTCACCATAGTGGGAGATGTCACCTAATGCGGAGATCGGCGAAGTTATGCATTTTTGGAACGGTACACAAGACAATACGTTTTACTACTCTAGTAGTTCCTTACTGCTACAAATCACTGATAAGCTTTATCTATAAAGACTTGTCAAAAACGTTTAGGCATCCTCGGCAGAAGGGAATCAATTCGAAGGAGGAGCATGGGGGTTATGTGACCCAAACCAATTGTACTCCATTTTTTCGACAAATATGAGAAAACCGTGTTCCAAAGGTTCGAGCGGATTCAAAATGTTCGAGCGGACGACATTTCAACAAGAAATTCAGATTATGAAGTGATGAAATTTTTTTAGCGAATGTATGGGGAGGGATGAAAACTGGAATTTCATCACCCTCTGTGAAATTGCTTTCTAGGTCCGCCCGAACTTAACGGAGTGTTAATGAATATGTTAATTGCAGGAAGGCTTTCCGCGACGCAGTAGCTGAAGCTGGTACTCGGCCCGCGCTGCTGACCATCAGGCACATGATGAGGCACGACTACCTCACTCAGAGCCAACTCGCGGGCGTCCTGCGAGCGCTACCGCGTGCCGCCAAGGCCCCGAGCAAGGACTACCTCAACTACTACTTCGTAAGTCAACTTTTTACTCTCTTCTTGCATGAATGTTTATAAGTTTATTAATTAAACGAAACAGTTCCTCTTCAAATTTCAGACATTCAGATTTATTTATTCTCGTACTTCTTTGGGATTAAATTTTATTTACATTGTAGTTTTGTGTGACGTGACGTTTCTGCTAAACCTAATAGCCATCTTCAGACATCTGGTTTTCAAATGCACATTTAAAAAAATTACTGTTGTATCATTTTTAAATACATTTTAATATACATATGTAAGTTGACAGAAGCTTATCTTTTTTAAACAAATAGAGTTGGAATTCAATTATAACTATTCTAAACTATTTATGTTATTTACAATATTATAAAAACATTAACACTGAGAGCGTGCGTACTTCTGCTGCTCGTTCCTTTGAGTTAACCGTCTAATTTGAAAACTGGAGATGATTCCGAGCCAATTTCTTCGTGAGTACCAGAGGGAGTGCCCGCCGCATTGCTGTTGCATTGGATAACCGGTAGCGTAGCGGCCTGGGTGACTGATTTGCAACTCTGGCTATCAGGGTTCAAAGAAGAGGAATTTGTAGTGCACAAAGCGGACTCGCGTTTCCCATTTTCTCTGCCTCTCGTGGCACCTCTGTATAATCGTCCTTCACAGTCGCGTCGGCAGCCTACTTTTTGTTGTTGTTGTTGTTGTTGTTGTTGTTGTTGTTGTTGTTGTTGTTGTTATTTTTAAGATCGAATCAATATCTAGGTCATTAGCGGACGATTGGAGTTAACGTTATGGTTACTATGAAGATGAAACGAAATGGTGATGGCAAGCGGGAAAAGAACGAACACAAACACAACCATGCCTGAGGTGGGAGTCGAATCCGCGACCCTTCGGTCCGAGATCACTTCGACACTACTGCCTTAGCGATCTCGGCCACCGGGCCGGCGGCAGCCTACTCTAGTGCTTTGGAAATACCTTGGAGTTTTCAGGCTCCGGAGGTGGTCACAGCTTTTTGACGTACTTTTACCTCCCCCACCCTCCTTCGAGCGCAGAAAGACAGGTAGACATTGGATTTGCCAGGACTAAATGCCCTAACATAACATCCACCCATCCATCTGGGTGGGTTTGCTTAGTCAGTGTCTCAAGTGTCCATACTCGGGTCAGCGGACTTACTTGGGACGATTGGAGACTGTTGATTTCAGTGTGTTAATAGTACCTTTTTGTCGTTTCAGTCCATGTTCAAGAGTGGTCTTATGTTAGACTGATGAGTTAACATTTCGTGATACTTTCGAGCCACCAACTTACAACAAAGAGTCCCAGAGTGACTGCACTAAACGTTACAACGGAACGTGAGAAATCTTACCTTGTCTTTTTTTTATTTTTGCAGGAAAAAATCCTTCTGACAATCGAGAACAGCAAAAAGTACGACAACACCACGTACATTCCAGCTCTCCTGACGTTCGCGGATCTCGTTCGCCAAACATACACCGACAAAGACTTCGCCCAGAGTCACTACCCAGTGCACACATACAAGAACCTGAATCAGGGAAAGAGTGACGTAACTCAGAGGTATTTACCGTACCTCTTCAACAAATTGAATAAATCCATCAAGAACAATAACACCTTGGCGAAGCAGCTCTTCATTCTCGCTATTAGTAAAGTGGCTCACGAAAGCGTCCCCCAAAAATTCCAGCCGTATTTGGGAGGCTACGTCAACAAGACCCGCATCACCATTTTCGATCGTATGGCGATCATGATGGGAATGACACAAGTG
Organism: Teleogryllus occipitalis; assembly: GCA_011170035.1. NCBI lineage: Eukaryota > Metazoa > Arthropoda > Insecta > Orthoptera > Gryllidae > Teleogryllus > Teleogryllus occipitalis. The sequence continues at coordinate 40,927 of BLKR01008993.1, read as the reverse complement.
GCACAGGTTTACCCTAAGGAAGTTCTTAAGGTGGCGTACAACTGGTATCAGAACATCGGAGAAGCCTACGAAGTTCGTTGCCTTGCAATCCTCGCCACCATGAACTGCAACCCGTCCGCCGAGATCCTGCAACGCATGGCCCGCTCCACCAACTTCGACCCGAGTCCGCAAGTGGTCTCCATGATACGCAGTGCCATTCAGAGTGCCGCCCAACTCAGCGACCCCGACGACCAGGAACTGTAAGTTACAGCCAAGTGTAATTAGTATGAAAGGAAAAAGCTCATTTAAACGGATCGTACACTTTTGCGGCCGTTCGAATATTTTCAGTGTTTTTAGAATGAATAATGTTAAATTTCCCTTCACGCATGTCGCAAATATTGAGACCTTCGTCTTTCTTCTAAAGAGTACATTTCGCTTTCGTCTCAGTACAACGTCATAGGCACTATTTGTTTTTACAGATTTGGGCGTTAAATGTACAAGTAAACTGATGATTTGAGAAATTCATAGATGTTTCCAAATCATAAAAAACAGGCATCGCGAAATAGTGCCTGCAAAGCAAAGCATTTGAAAAAGCAATACTGTTGTCTTTTTAATCCGATTTAACTTTGCCCGCAACAGTAGTAATCAGTAATTTAAGGATAAAACAACGTTTATTCTTAATAAGTAGCAAGAATATCACATGCATATGTGAACTGGGTGGTTACCTATCCACGAGCATGTTAATTGAAAGCTTTTATTTCCGATAATATCAATTCAACAACTACGAAAACAACAAATAAAAATAATTGTTAGCGTGCTGAAATTGAAAATAAAAACTTCCTATCATGTCCCGGTTCTCGGTTTAAAATTCAGATTAGTCAGTGTGGTTTATTTTATTCGATACAGACATCTTCCATTAATTTTCTTTTTTGCGCTAGTGCCAACAACGCCCAGACTGCACTCCACTTGCTGAAGCCTCAGCCCATGAGCATCCACTATTCGCGCACCTACTTCAACGATTATTTCATGGAACTGGTGGGCAATCTTGGATACAAATACCAAGCCACACATATCGGCAGTAATGATCACATTATTCCCAAAGTTTTGAACATTCGCATTCAACGCTTCCTGGGCGATATTGAATTAAAGACGAGGAAGGTAAGTTTGTCGTAATTGGTATTATCACTACAATTTCAAGGACTGGGATACTATATTTTAGAATATTCCTGCAATAAGTTTACATTAAATAGTATGTGCTAATACGCCCCAATTTTTGCTCAATACAAATTGAGAAAACATACGAAGCAAAACTGGCATTGGACTTATGCCCACTTGCAAGGTGTCTTGGAATAAGGATTTGTTGAGAATTTTGCAATCTACATTACTCGAACAGAAGTATAGCGATTGCTGTAACTGATACTCATAATTCTTACCCTTCGTTTCCCCGGAAATAGTATTTATAGTCGACTCCACAATGAACATTTTATTTTCAGTACTCTGCTATGGTGTCCAGCATCAACAAGCTGATCAACCTGTGGTACGGATGGGATACCACCCCTCCTAATCCTCCTCAACAGCCGATAGTTTTGCCTGACGGCAGCATCAACATGGGACCTCGTGGAAACGAACCACTCCAAGGTCAACTCCGTTTCCGCGTCCCTGGAGGCGAGAAGTTTTACTTCTTCAACAAGCAGAGCTTGGCTGAAATTCCTGAAGGTAATATATTCGTCTTTTCATCGTGCCATTACCTTCCAGGGTGATACGGAGCGAACACAGTGTTTTCCAAAACCTAAGTTCGCGGGTTTAATCCCAGCACGGAGCGGGGGATTTTCTAAAAACTGAAAATTCCCACTATGTCATGTCATCCCCATGGTATGTAAAATATTCCTCGCAGGAGTAAAAATTATAACTCTTCAGCAATTTCCAGACCTAATGAGGCTTCACGTTTTCCCGACCAGACAGTTCGGGTATTATTAACTGACACGCCTTCTGGCCGAGAAAGTGAGACTCACATCCAGGCGTTGCAGGGGCGACGCCCAGAAGGTGCCTCTCTCTTAATAGCATTTGTTTCCACGCTAGGGGTAGGTTACAAAAGAATTCTGGTTCGTGAATATGGGGTGTTTAACGTCTGCCAATGGCCGCTTTACCCTTCCTCGCAAATTACCCCAATCAATTAAACAATAAATACTGCCATTATCATACAAACATTTATTTAGTTTTCTTCTATTGCTTCTTGTGCATCACAATTTACCTCGTTATATTGAGTTTCAGTTGTATTTTCTTCCACTCAGACATGAACACTTGTCGGTATTTCACTCATGTGCTGGCTTCGAGACGTTACTGCATATTTATTTATTTATTTAAAATTGTTTACATAGGCTCTTTCCATAAGCGAATAATTCCATTTACATTTTTTACATATATACAACAAAAAAGGGGTGGAGAATACAGTAATTTGAAATCTTTCAGTAAATAAAACAATTAAACAACAACGACAAGAATTTTGACATCGTGTATTAGACATGGCATAGACAATTATTAAAATTGTTATTGTACGAATATACAAACGAATTTAGAAACATATTGATTCAAACCTACTTGACTGCAGTAATTTCAGAATTTTGGCACATTCTTTCCTTGTCTAAGAGGTCGGTGTTGAATCCAAGCTTTGACTTTTTTCTTGTTACGCTCAAACACTCAAGAGGTTATTTATTTTTTTATTTATTTATTTATTACGTCAAAAAAACAGTTCAAACTGCGTATGACGTGCTATGGGGAAAAATTAATTGTGTGCACATTTTCAAAATTCTGTGATCCCTACACTAAGTCATATACTACTTAAATTAAAAAAAACACCCTGCCATGTAATAAAATCTATTTTCAAGGATAAATAAGCAATAAATTTTGGCTCTTATCCATGTTGTCCTTCGGAATAATACTTCCTGCCTCGACAACATGGAAACGATAATTTGAATAATTGTATTTCCCACTGAATTCTAGAAGACGTGCAGGTTTGAAGGTTGTTATTGCATTCCATACGTCATGATTCCGTTTTCTTAAACGAGGTGGCCATGACTTTGTTGTACGTGGCCTATCCGTAATCTGGTTAGGATGACTTGCTTTTTCTTACTATTGTAATTTGGATGTACGGTAATCACGGTTGTTGGAAAATCATTTATTTACCAGGTGGCAATATGTGTCAGATCCATTTAGTAACATATTTACAGTCGACCGGGAAACGTTGAAACCTGGTCTTCTTTTCTACGATCCTCACTTAGCTGTTTATTCTACACATCTGTTATTTTCCATTACCCTCACTCACAAATCGGTAATGAAAAGAAGGAATAGCGGTATTTAACCATCCCTAATTATTATATATCATATTCAGAATTTGCGTTTACTTTCAGTTCTGCAACATCTGGCGAAGAAACTCAAGGAGGGACAATCTTTCAACTACACGAAGTTGTACTTTGGTCCTCGCATGACTCTTGCGGCCCCTGACGCCACTGGTAACTTGGCTACATTCATCTACAGATCTCCTTATTTGGTGCACTTCGCTGGTAAAATCAGAGGATTCACTGTCCCCGATTTCTCCAACGAAGAGCGAGTTCAGCGTTATTTGCACAACCAACGTGAGGCCAGCTCTAACTTTCCCAATATCGCGCAACTGCTAGAGGATGTTAAGAGAGTAGAGGCTCAAATGATCCTGAATTATAAGTAAGTACGACAAATTTTGACGGCTATTCTTAACGTGAGTTTGGAACGACTCTAACTGTTACATTTCACAGGGTGGTATCGGCGAGAAGCGGACAAATTTTCCTGACTAACAACTTCACTGAAAATCCCACACGCTACTTGGCGGCTGTAGAGCAAAGTAAAATGATCAACGGCGTCTTTGAAGCCAACGTCACCTATTACTCGAAATACGATGCTCTTAACTTCCGTGGTGTGGACGTGATTCTGAAACCCGTCAACAAAGAGAAGCAGGTGTTGGCTCAATGTGCCCTAGAGCCCTTCATCACCCAACAGGATTCTCTGTCTCCCAACCCACCTGCTCTCAGTAAGAACAAGGAGATTGTGAGCATTCGTAAACCTCGCCAGGTGAGTTTCCTTCTCAATTCTAAAAGTTGAGATATGAATAATGATAGTAACACAATTCATAGAAATAATAATTACTTTCTTTATTCAGACTAACTAAAAAATGAGCACTAATAAATAAGAGTAAAAACTTCACTTGATTCAATGTTTCATTAAAGAATGTTCAGTATGTATTTAGGTGTTGAAATTATGAGCCGTTTGCTACCAAAACTAGCTTGTTCCACTTGCGAAAATGATTCAAGAGAATTTCATTTCTTGTATTCACACAGTTTCATATGAGCATGGTATGTTCTAGTCATATTTTAGGAAACAATTATTTGGATTTGAAGTAAATCACGTCGTGTAGATGTGAAGGAACCCCAAACTTAGCAAAAAATGAAACAAAATAGAATAAACTGATTTTGATGGCAAACAATGATGCATGAAGCATGACAAGTGTAAATCTCCTTCAATATCGCATATAAAGCAAAATAATAATGATGTGTACACAGATGCAATCCAGCTTTGGACCGAACAATGCATTTGAGATCAAGGTGACCACTGAGCAAGAGTTCTTGGACATGGCAATGGTGCAGCGTAAATGGCAAGACCGTGATCTATTCTCTGCCATTGCATTCCCCATGGCCGACCCTAACAGTTTGTACCAGAACGTCAGTATAAAATATAATCCTCAACTTCTCAAGGAAATGCAATTTTCGGCGGCGTACACCGAACAGTCTGCCTTGAATGAACCTCTGAATGTGCACCAGCAACACTCGAGGTTCCGTCGCAGCACCAATGGAGTTCGCAAACCCACAGGTTGGTTACCATTTTGATCGCAGTTAGAGGAATTTTATAAACAATTTTTAAACAAACTAGATGTGCTATATCAACAGTCATTCTGTCATTATTAGTGATGCTTACATAATAATATAGTATTTGCCGAACCCGTGCGAACATATACATTTGTCCTCGATTGATTAGGTTTTCGCGGCCGGCGCAAATGCAATGCTCTCTGGATGCGATGGCCGATCTGTTGAACGACTGCGTTGCCCAAGGAGATAAAATCAGAAATTCCGTGGTGTTACTTCACTTGGGGATAGTCGCATTTATCCAGTCCATGCTTCTGTGCTATACATTGGCAAAATTATTCTCCTGGGTTGGTATTTGAATTCAATTCCACACCTCTGTGGTCGCAAATCTTCCAAAAGGCTTCGGGCGGTTTTCACAAAACCGAAAATTATCACGATTTCACTCAAAATTACGCGAAAACGACGAATGAAAAAAATCATATATGAAATTATTTGAAGTGATAATATAGCGGAATATTATGATATAAGAAGGAAATCTCTGCTTTAATAATAAAGGTGTAGGGACCGTTAAGGAAATTAATTTCTAAAAACTTTTTGATTTTTGGAGGATTGAAAGAAAATAGATTCTATTCCATATTTATAAGCGCACTCTGCTCTAATTGTACAAAGAATTCAACCTTATTACGGTCTATTTACCCACATCTTTAATGTTCATCTACTTCACTTTTCGTGTCTGCGTTGGAAGTTTCGAGAAGTGAAGAAACGCGTTGGAATTTTTTTTAAACAATTTTTTTGTACTTTTATTATCTGAAATCTCGTCACCCATATTTTGTTCTTTCCTAACTTTCCTTAGTTTTACCTGTCCATTATGCGTAACACCTCTTAAAACACTTCAATCTTCTGTATTTCAATCCTCCCCATGTGCGCATGTTTCAACAGAATCCATTCACATATTGTATTCAAGATGGTTCACACGGCGATTTCACTATCGATCTTTTTTCAGATGCCTACTCACGAATTCTGCGCCTCGGATTCATCGCGAAAACTCCGGAAGCTCCTTTGTCTTGGCAAGTGAAGATCAATTGGACCCGAAGTGATATCAGGAATAACGATTACTTGAACGTCACTTACAATTTTACGGCCGGAGCATCCTCCAAGCCCACTCTCATCGAAAAGATGATTTTTGACGCGAAGGCAAATTGGTCGTACGTGCCGCTGTATTACATCGAGGAAATGCCGATATACAACCCCAACTCCTCTTACCAAGCAAACCTCACTTATCGCAACTACGCTAAGAACCAGCAAATGAACATCAAAATCAAGGTAATGGAAGCATTTGATATATGTGATTGAAAGGAAGCGTAGGCTTCTGCGGCCGGAGGTAGCAGCTTCTTGGCTGTTCGAGAGAAACGGCCAGCATTTCGCCCTGAGGATGGTCGCAAAATGGCGGCCGAAACGTTGGTACCTGCGCCCTGGACGCGGTCTCTCCCGGACAGCCAAGTAGCTACTGATGTGTTTGAGAAATTGGTAGGTCTTCTTTAGGTCTTAATTTATACATTGGTGAGAAAAATATTAGAATTAGTATGTTTCTTTTCAGTTGATATCTTCAACTAACCGTTGGTTTTCGTATGTGATCTAATTGTCATCTGCCCTTCATCTGTTACTTATTTCATACCATCTATCGTTGGTAAATCCTTTTATTTCCTTAAATTATGAGTTATTCTATATTCTACGTAAAACTAGTACAGTACAGGAAGAATATTCGAAGTTCTCCCTCAACTTCCACTGTAGTTAGAAGACTTCATTCGCGAATATATGTCGTTTTCCCTTTATTTAATCACCTATTTCTTTTTCTTTCTGGAAAATTACATGTCAGTTAAAAATCAGTTTTTTGCACCATGATATGGTAAAAGTAACGAGGAACCAGAAAAGAAGACTAGCTTTAAAAACCAACTTCTCTAAGTATATTCGCGCACTTGATAAATCCCGTCTTCACTTTTTGCTTGTCGAAATAATCACCCTTTCGTAATTTTCCTCCGACAGAACCAGAGTGTTTGTGTGTTATCAACATTATCCACTACACTCCTCATACGTGTGTAAATATTCTCTACGACGTTGTGTTTTGGAGGTTCTCGGCTGCTCGGGCGAGGACGCTTTGTAAGCTCTGCCCCCTAAATTGCACTTCAGCCGGGAGGAATGCAAAGAAACATAAACGAACGTCGGCAAACCCGTTCGTGTTGCAACGTCGCCGGACTGCCGCGAGCATTCGAACGACTCAAACCGAGGAAGCCCACGAATTCACGATGATATGCTTCGTTTTTATTCTAGGGAGTGCTGAACAGAACGCAATCCAGAGTGCAATACCTCCGGAACGATCCTACCGTCAAGCAATGCCAACGCGAGATGTTGAAGGGCAACACCATGCAATCGGCCTGTATCAACGTGACCCGCGCCTGGGGGCAACTGGACAGCTACCAGTTCAACGTTAGCTACGACAACCTGACGCCGGGCTTCGTCAACAAGACGTACTACGTGTACACCCAACTGAATCGGCTGCTGCAGCCGTACTCGAGCGCCAACGTGCTGTTCCAAGGCCCGTCCAACAAGGCGCAGGTGAACGTGACCTTCAGCCCGTCGCTGCGCGCCGTCACCGTGCGCGTGCACACGCCGCGCATGGCCGCCCAGTGGCAGAACGTGCGCCTGTCGCCCATGGTGCGCCTCGCGCTCTCCGCCCACCCCTCGCGCAGCTTCTCGCAGCGCATCGCCGACGCGCACTTCGTCGGACAGAACATACGTGAGTATGCGCTGCGCCCATTACCACCATTATTTATTTATTTAAATATTTATTTTAATATTTACTTAAATATTCATTTTAATATTTATTTTAATATTTATTTTAATATTTATTTTAATATTTATTTTAATATTTATTTAAATATTTATTTAAATATTTATTTATTTAAGTATTTATTTATTTACTTATAAAAACTGTAAGGTATGGTTGGCGGGGGAGGAAGTTGGAAGAGAACCTCCACACACGTTAAGTTCACCGTTATCCGTGGGAACGCTGCGGACTGTTTACTTCAGTAACCGCCTTACGAAACATCTGTAGTGTGCCAGTGAGGAAAAAAATGGTTCACTCAATGGCAATCTAGGAAAGTAAAAAAAACAAACCAAAAAAAAAACATTGTGGGAACAATGAATGTTGAGGAAAATTAATAATAATGAAAAGCACTTTCTGGCGATTTTACCTATCAGTCTATTGATACATCTTTCTTCTAGACCCAATTTCGTATTATAATTTCATAAAATTGCTACAGCTCTGATGATTATTGAAGTTCAAATTGCGATCCTACATGGGGTAAGAACTCGTGCTTTGTGCAACATGTCACAAACTATGGAAGACTGATACTTGGGTTCTTCGGTAATTAAGACATACGTGATTTAGATGTTTTGATATACGTTATGGTTTGTAAGTGCATTCCATGCCACATTTACAAGGTGGAAACCTCGCCTTCCGCGGTATTAAATCCACAATTCGGGAAAATATATGGTGTCGCTACAGACGATTTTGCTATTCAGAGCTGCATTATTCAATTGAACAGAACTACCTCGACTACTCCAAAAGATCATTTTATTCAACGCTGCAATTAGTCTCAATCTAAAGTATTTATCAGATTCTTTGTAACACATGTACTAAAGAAAAGGATTTTTGTGAGCATTCAATTTTAACCCAGGAAATGCTAATATAATGTTTTTCAGAACATGATATATAGTACATCTCACTCTGCTAATGTCGGGAGAGTAATCGCATTTCAAATAATCCAATTGCTAAAATTAGTAATAGTTTTCCAAAGGATTTAATCGAATATGTCATACTACATACCAAGCATTTGCATTCCAAAGGTCACCAACTGGCCTTAAAAGCTTTCTGCCAGTAACAATTGTTTTCACTTGAAAAGCTTGTCATGATTTTTAAGAATCTAATGATTATATTACTTCGTCTTATTATCTACTGCATGCTTTAAATATACGTTAGAATACCTCTTTAATTTTTCGAATCTGAAAATTTAAAAAGAAGTAACCTTATTTGTTAGAAATTCGCTGAAGGGTGTGGAATATTTAATATCTTATTAAACCCTCGTACATGAAAAATTTGAAACTCGAATCGTCTTCAAAACTTGAAATTTATAGTTGTTTAGTAACGGTAGAATGCATAGTGTTTATAATCCAGTTAAAATATAGTGGGGTAAAGTTAACATTTTAATATTGTCTTCTTTCACTTGCAGCGAAAGCTGTAGTAGACGCCTTGAATATCACCACCTTCGATAACAAGACGTACCCGATTCCATCGATCGGCTTGGGCAGATGCTGGCTTGTGCTGATGACTCGCAAACAATACAGTGCACCGCCCGAATACAATATTACTGTGGCCATTCAAGACGATGGACCTTACAGAGTAAGATATCTTCATCCACAACCTTTTAATATATTCTAATTTGTGAACGTTTTTAGAACGAAGTTAAATTATCGATTTCATTTCCAGTTGGGACGCGTTATTACTGACGAGCAAGACATCTGGTTGGTGCCACGCAGTCATCCTCTGAACGAAAATAAGTATTCCTTGGTGGTTGCTAATGACACAGTCGGAGTGAAGGTGCGGAACGGAAAATACTCTCACCAATACGTTCAGACTGTTAATGCCACGAAGTCCGTTGTACAGTCACAGAACGAAGCTACCGTCATCATATATTCACCAAGGGGGAAGTACGTAGAAGTTAGCGCTCTGAATAATACCGTACGAGTTATATATGATGGCAAGAAACGTTTTATTCTCTTCGCGCCCAACTCTTTCCGAAACAATGTCCGTGGTCTGGCTGGCACACACACAGGAAATCAGATCACCGACTTCTCCGACAAAGACGATCTTGTTATCCGAAATTCAGCAGATTTCATCTTTTCTCACTTGTACAAACCTGAAGAATGCCCAGCCGTACACGAAGACAACAACCCCCGCTTCCCTAAGGATATCATTCTAGCTTACTCCAATACTTCGCGCGGTAACTCCCTTCACTACATCAAGGACGACGCCGACTCCAGTTCCGATTCCAGCTCAAGTTCCAGCTCCAGCTCCGACGCAGATTCCAGCTCTAATTCAAGCTCCAGCTCCAGCTCGGATGATTCTGATGATTCAAACGATAGCGATTCTAACGACAGCTCTGACTCCAACTCCAACTCAGATTCGAACGCCGACAGCTCCAGCTCGAGTTCCAGTTCAGATTCTGACAATAACGAGAACCCAAATCCCAAGCAGAGGAGCTCTAGCTACAGAAGAAAGAACCAACAGTCGAGTTGGAAAAATGCAAATGACGAAGATCGATATTCGAATCACAAGAATCAAAATAAAGATTCCGGTCCTCAGGAATATGGCAACGCGAAAGAAGCAAGTCTGGACTATGAAGTACTAGTCGTGGAACTCCTTGACGGACAACAATGCTGTTTCAGTATAAATAAGCAACCTACGTGCAAGTACCCGAAGTCTCCCCTTTATCATCAGAAGAAGGACGTTCCATTCCACTGCGTCGGCAAGAGTAGATCCTCCGATTACTGGAAGCAGCAATTGCGCGGCGGCCACCATGTTGATTTCAGTAAGAAGCCAATCACAAAGGTCATTCAGCTCCAAGTGCCACGAAGTTGCAAGAAGTGAAGGCGCCTTTAGTGGTTTGAAACCGACATGTCTGTAACTGTACAAATATTGTTGTTAATGATGGTGTATGTATTTTTTTCTTTCAAATAATTCAAATTACCAAATATTTTTTTCGGCAATTATATTACTGATAATGTAACGTTACGTCTTTTATTTACTCCTTTTGTATTTCCAAATACCTTTCATACCCGGCAAACAAATAACTCTGAATTGGGATAAAGACAACACTACTTCTAAGTTATTTCTCATTTGTTTTGTGTTATTGATCCTAATTTAACTACACATTACCATTTCATAGTATATTTACATGTTATAATAGTAATACTGAAACAAAAATTTAATGATTTAGCTAAGATTATAATTCTCTTCTTTGAGAGTATTTATATGAATGTTTCGATAATGTAACCTGTATTTAGTTGATATTTTAAGGTATAAATTGCGAGATTCGGAGTAAATATAGTGACCACAAACGTACCGATATGATCAAAATTCTACATCTGATGGGATAATTGGAAAGAGAAAAGGAGTTGTGATCAGATAGAAATCACTGAAATAAATTGTTGGATGATTACTGAATTATTTTATATTCTTTTATACTTCCCCTTTATTACGCAATTAGGGTTAACTCGTTAGAAAAAAACGACGAAATCAAATTCCCTTATGAATAATTAATTTTAATGAACAGAACAACACCGTATAATTTCTTTAATAGTATGTAATGTAAGATATATTCACTTCAAAACTTCATTTATTATGTCATAAATGTCCAAAGAAAAATTCGTGGTCCGCGTGGCGATGTTAAGGGCAATGCAATGCAACATCGCGAGGGGATGTTAAGGCCCAGGGCCGGCGGATGTTGTCCGAAATGGAAGTTGAGGTGGGAGTCCAGGTGGGAGACGTCCTCCCCTGCATCTCCCGAAAATTTAAATTTAAGTGAAAGGGAAAACATAAAACAGGACTTTTTAAATCATAATGTTTATCATTAAATTGTCATCACTTTTATTTGTCATATTTATTTTATGTAAAAAAAACGGGAATTTTTGGCTGAAAAACTCTTACTGCAGGGTCCTGGCAACAAATAAGTGGATACATCCAGTTTCTGAAACAATCCTCTAATACGTGGTGTACCAGAATCCATGTTTCGTGAGTCCTTGACACAGAAAAAAATCGAATGACGGCAAAACTTTTCGGCTGAACAGTTCAGCCGATTTTCTTCAAAATTGATATTATTCTTCAAAATTGATCTGTCTGATGTTGCGGTCCCTTGAATTTGAAACCGAAATTTTAGTTTCCTTGGGGGGAGGGATACTTTACATAAAGCCCCTGGGACATTTTCAAAATTTTCAAACACATGGCTGCGATTTTGGTAAAACTTCGTTATTCAATAGTGTGAAGGACGTTTAAGATGCTGGTACAGGTCCCAAGTTTCGTTGAAAACCCTGATTTTTCGAAGATTGCAAAAGTTCGAAAAGTTTTCAGTGTCTTCCTACAACTAAAGTATGAAAAAGGTTTTTCCCTAATTAAATGTAGTCCTTCAAGAGAGATTTTCGAATCTGGTTTTTTAAAATATTTTCGAATTTTTAGAATAAAAAAATGATGACTGTTAATTCCGAGAGAAATTGCGGTATAAATAGTATTACGTAAGCATAGTATTCCGTAAGGCGAGGATATATGTTCTGTTTTAGCACCACTAGTTCTGATTCAAACTCATTTAACAATTTTTGCAAATCGTTTGTGTCGGGCGTTTAGCTACAAACGTGTAGAATCACAATACTATTGAGCCGATCTTGGAACATTGATCGAATACACGTTTTGAATCAATGCAATACCTTGAAACTTCGTTCATTTAAACAGAACGATACAGGAATCGTGACCAGCAGGCGAACAAAATGTACAAGCTCTAGGAAAAGCTGTCTTGTACATTCACACTTTTGCAGAAAATCTATGACTTCCACGAGTATAGCTACTAACCATACCCACATCATCCTCCGGCCCTGTTAAGGCCTAGCTGGTACAATTTTAGGCAATTTGAGATATTTGTCACTGGTTACCAGAATGCATCTTAGTCCTCCAATATTTGTTATAGTTATTTAGACTTCATTCTCCAAATCAAATAGCGAGTCTACTCTGCAACTTTCGTATTGCAATAACTTGATCTCTTCGAAAACCAATGCAAAACTAATATGACTTAAATTCATTAGTTTTCACTGAATAAAAGGTCGAATGTTTAAAATTTTAAATGCATTTACAACAAGAAATTAAAAAGGTACTGGTATTTAACTTTAAAAAAATATTGGTATGTCAATTTTATATTAGTATACGCAGTTTGGGTGAAACGAATGGAAAGTGTATTTTTTACTACGAATAAAAGCACGTAAATGTTCGTCAAAATATGAGGAATGTACTGTACTGAAATTTACTGTTTGTGGTGATTTTAATCTTTCCTTTTCGTTAGCAAGTGACCTTACCCAATGTTTGCACTGCAACTTAAAAATGTACTAAGGTTGTAACATCTGAAAGATAAATATTCTGCACTAAAGGGCGATTTAGTGTTATTCTATTAGGATTTTCGACAGTATTTGCATGACGTCTCTTTTCGTTTCGAGAAGCTCGCAGTATGTGAAAGATTAAATGAAGTCGAAAACATTAGTAACGTCGTCTGAATATTCCCCTGAATTTCAACGCAATCCCATCTTGAAAAATTGCAAAAGTTTTTAATCACCGCATTGGACTGGAATTCGTTTACGGTTTGTTTCGGCAGCACTAAGCTGCCTAATGGATAGTTCAATGGGAAACCTTCGCAAAATGTTGTTCAAGGTGTTGCTCACAAATTAATTTCAGAATGTGTTGAGAGATATTATGCCGCAATGTCACACTGATTCAGTTTAAATGAATACTGAGATATTTGTCTTATTTTCGGTGAATTAAGCGCTTTCCTCGAGACTCAGGAATCTGATCCGCGCTTTCACACAAGTGTTGGACCCAGTTCGGTAGCTATTAAAGACAGTTTGAGAAAGTAAAAATGACTAGCAATGTACCTATTCACGACTTTTGTGCTCGGTCAAGGCATATGATTGGACTACGAAGAGGGTATAACAAGAATTTTTCCGACGCCGCGAATAATGTAAACCTAGGTTTCTAAGAAACATTGTTCACGGGATAATGAGTAAGTTTACTGAGAGTTTCAAATTCGTATATTTGCATTTGTGACATTAGTCTCATGGAAGAAAATGCGCTCGAAATATTTTTATCTTTTACGTTATAATTTACTTGTACGTCGTTTTCACTTCATTAACGTTAGAGACATTGCATGTGTCCAAAATATGTTTCAAGAAATTTCATTTAAACGAAGTAAGCTAGTTTTACTAAGTCTTTCACTTGCAACTTGTTTTAAATCCCATAATTTCACCACGCATAAATTCAGAAATAATGGAATATATTAATATAATTTTATTCAATATTGGAAATAATAATAGAATTTACTATTTCATTGTAATACTAAACAATTATAATAGGAACAAAAATCTACAAGAAAAAAGTAAATATTTAATTCATTCAATAATAGCAATTGAGGAAATTGAAAGAAGAAAACATCCTTTTACAGTTCATTTTCTTGATACCTAAAATCCCCGTTTCTAAGAATGGAGTTAAAATGCTCTTCAGTCAAGAATATTTCCTTTTCAGATGCGGACACGACCATCTTGCATTTTTAATTTGCATTGTGAGTGTTGGGTAAGGTCATTAGATAATTCAAGAGAACTTGAAACAGTCAACACTTACAGTGCAGTACGTTTCTTAGATTTTGACGCACATTTGTATGCTTTTTCGACACTAAAATATATTTCCCAATAATTCATTTCAAATAAACCACGACTACTAAAATAAAATAAATATATTAATATTGTGTGCAAGTTAAATGAGAATACTACCTTTCAATTTTAGACTCTCAAAGCATTTGTAGTTTTAACATTCAAGTTTTTATCCTGTGAAAATTATTGAGTATAAGGCATTGTATGTAATTTTGTATTTGTTTTTCGATAGAGATCTACGTATTGCAAAGTTTCGCAAACATATAGGGACACTCTATCCACTTAGACATCGTAAACTGTGACGGCTGTCCGGCCACCGAATGGCGCTGTGCTGCGTGTGTGCGAGGGCAAGTGCGTGTTTGTGTGCGTGGGCGTGTTTGTGTGCGTGGGCGTGTGCGTGGGCGTGAAGCACCACCTTCCGGCCCGTGCTCAAAGCGACAATTTTGTAATCACTACGACAGTGGCGAATTTTCCGATACACCGCCGGCATACCGAGTAATTCGAAGTGTACAAGACATTTCATTACTTTGGTAATCGTCTACAAAGATATTGAGATTTTGAAAGTTTTGAAACAAAAGCTAAAATATAACTCTGTTTTGGTACCGAGAGCCAGTCGGTCTTCCGCATCTGTAAGCGCTATGAAGTGCGTTAGAGTAACAAGTTTCAAACAGTTCTCAATGTTGTCCAGAGAATTCGCTAGCGCAGGCGAAGGCACCGCATGCCAACCGCAATAACCTACGGTTCCTAATGTTTCAAAGGCGGGGAAAGGGGAGGATGCGCGTCAAGACGGTCGGAAGGCACCGCAAAATATTGCGGTGAACAGTCCTTCTCTGGTCGTTAGTAAGTTACGCTTTTCTCAAGTTTTTGTGAAAATGGAGTGTGTTAATGATCCAGAAATTAGTGGTTTGTGCAATTGTCTTAACAATTATTAAGGACGGAATTTCATGGTATTGGGATTTCAGAAAAGGTAAAAATAAGAGACACCGGAAGAGAAGAAAGTGCCAGAAAGTGCGGTGTACTTCAAATAATGTTCAGGATTCGCCACTGCTCTATGGGATAGGGAGGGATTCAGAGCGGATGCCTTTATCACGTCTTCTCGCAAATGCTTACACAAGTAAACAAATATATGTTAACTCAGTATGACATTTCATTAACAAAAGACAACAGCAGTTGTACTCTCTACAACACTTGGTAGGAACATATGTGTTTGATACTTCCAGAATAACCGGAGCTCTCGGTTTCTTCATCAGCTACCAAATTCTTTGGAAATGCTAAATTATAAAATCGTTTGTTTTATTTCACTAAATCATCCTTTTCTAAACCTTTAATTTAAACATCATAACATTGCATTTCGTCTTCCTCTCCATAGCATTATCTTTGCACATTCTCTTATACGACACAGCGAAACACAAGAAAAATATGCGAATACAAATTAACTCTGCAAAACATTAGTTTTAGTTGCTTACTCTTTTAAGTAATGCACTTAATGAGTGTGTTAATAGCGGATTAGTGAGATGATTGAGTGGATGATAGGCTGTGAGGAGATGGGTGGACGGCAAGTTGTATGTCCGCGTGGAGCCTCGTTTATGTTTAGGTGGGACTTAGTAACCCGTGAGAGAGCAAGCTGGAGGTCGTGGGATTTTGGGTGGTGGTAGGCTGGATGTGTGTACTCGTATGAGAGGGTGGTTGGATGAGTGAGTGGGTACTTGGGGCATGGTAGGTTGGCTAAGTTAGTGGGTAAACTGGTTGAATGGATGAGTGCGTAAATCGAGTAGATGGTTAAATGGTAGGCTCAGTTGATGTTGAGGTAGATTTGTTAGATATGTGAGTGAGCGGGATGTTTGGTAGGATGTGTAGGTTAGTTGGTTAGGTGGTTGGGTGGGTGGTTGGATTGGTGGATGGATGGGAATCATTAGTTATACCTAGAAAGGCAGGATGATCGTGTTCCCTTTTCGAGGCGTACACCAAACAACCGGTATGGAAAACTATCAGTGAAAGACTTGAAATGCCATATTTCTTTCGTAGGAGCGACTACTCACAGAATATAAAATGCCGAACACAAAGAACGGATATAGGAAATATCACTTTCACTGCTTTCAAAAACACCTTTTCTCCAGAGGTGTTAGTGGCTGTTCCAAATTGTGATTATCTGTGCATTTTTTATTTATTAATGAACACTTTTCGTTTTAGTTACAATTTTTTCCAATTGTTGTGTTTGTGCGATTCAAAGAGCACGCAAGTTATGCGTTGCAGGATCCTCCAGAGCGTAAGTGTAGAGTGCAGTAGTGTGCAATGATGTTTTTAAGGATAAACAAAGACCAAGAAAAGTTTGAGCATGTGTAAAATGTATGTACTTACAGTAAAAGATAGGAATAGTAAGCTAGGGAAGGGACATGAAGTGAACAGAAGTGCTAGGTATGGAGTTTAATTGTGGTTATATCATTTTTTTTATTTGTATGCACTTTTTTAAAATTTGTATATTAGTACTTATCCATTTCTTTAGCTTTACTGCCACTAGGCGTACGCTCATTACTGTAAATATTAGAGGAATAAATAACAATAACAAAAACAACAACGACAACAACAACAACATCAACAACAACAACAACAACAACAATAATAATAATAATAATAATAATAATAATAATAATAATAATAATAATAATAATAATAATAATAATAATAATAATAATAATAATAATAATAATAATGAAGTCCCCCGAAGACCAGCCCTACGTCCGAGCGAAGACTAATTAAATAATGTATACAAATCCATGGAAATGTGCATATTAATGGCGCGAGAGATATTTCAAAACATTACATTTGTGTAATTTGTGAAAAAAAACAACAAAATACGTCACCAAAATGAACTTTACGTAATATTAAACAGTGCAATTAGCACTATCCTTGGACAAATTTGAAGAAAAAATTTGGAGCCCCTTTTTGAGAAAATGGCGTTTGAGCGTTTCTGAAAATGCGGAACTTTGAGTCCATTTTTACAGAAAACTGTTGAAGTTTCGAGAAACTTTATTCTTGAGAAACATTATTTAAAGTACATATACTTATAAATTTAATAACGTAAAGAAATCGCCTCTCGTGTAAATATTATCGACGTGAGAGGCAAGTAAAAAAAATACGATTTTGTAAGTTTTGGAAAAAACACAAAACAATAGTACAATATAGCGTTCATGTGAACGGATAGGGTGCATTTAGTACTACCTCTACCAAAAATTAAAAAGAAATTGCAGCCGTTTTAGAGAAAATCTTGTTTTTGTAATTTTTTTAAAATGTGTATTTTACGCTCTATTGCATGAAAACTACTAAAATTTTCGAAAATGTCTGCATGACCTTAGTGAAAACTATTAATAAAATAAAATAAAATAAAATAAAATAATATAATATATAATAATAATATAATAAAATAAAATTAAAAAAATTATGGGCAACAATTTTCATTTGAAGGAAAAATCTGTCTTCAATTTTATAGTTATAGCAACACGCCGAGAAAATTCAAACTTTTGCAATTTTAGAAAATTCAGTTAACCGTGAAATATTTATTATTTTATGTGTATTTTACTCTATTCTTACAAGAAATATGGAGTCGTTTTTGAGAATATTTTGAAAATGTCCGGGGGGGGGGGATTCATGTAAATTACCCCCAAATTTGAAAGAATGTTTTTCAAAATTTCAAAGCCTCAATTAGAGCCAGATAAACAGCAATTTCTTCAATTTGGAAATTATCGTACATGTGATTTAGGCGCTAGTAGTGTTCACAGACGGACGGACGGATGTTTTGAAAAAAACACTTTTTGGGTGTCAGGGGACCCCAAAACCTTTATTTACGTTGAAATCTCGAAATCGATTTCCACAGCATTACATAAATTTCTTTATACTACGTATAGTTCTCCCGTATATACGAATGTATACGAGAAAGTAATAGAGGAGCGATGTCTGAGTTGGGGCTTCGCCTTCGGCCGCAAGCCGCAGCGGCCGGCGACGACCCCGATGACCCTGGTCGCGCTGACTGCGCGCGGCGCAGCGCCTTTTAAGCGCAGAGGCCGCCCCGGCCGGCACAGAGCCCCTAGCAGCGCCATGACGCCACAGAGCATCTGCTTCTGCTTGTTCGGTGAGCTTGCGCGACCTCTGAACCGGCCAAATTGCTCGCGTTCGTGGGTTTCGCCTTGTTTTTTACGCGTTCGAACGATAGCGTTTGCCGACTGCAGGACATGTTTATCAGGAGCAACAAGCATGACACCGACGTGTGCAATGAATGTGGACAATTTATTTATATCAGCAATCCCTGCCTTGATGAAGTTTTATTCCTTAGATCCTAGATTTGTATAAATTTAAAAATAATAATAAAAGGGACATAAATTTTGCAACAATAGTTTTACATAAATGATTTTGATAGGTGGAATGCAAGGATAATACACATTGAACAGTACTCTTTTCTATATAAAACATATGGAAATACTGGTTTTACCTAATCGAATGATTTTTGCTAATAAGAAAGAATGTGTAGTCCTGAATATTGGGGAATTATTTATAATTAAATGCTGATACAAGAGCTGAAACTACCAGAAACTACAATATAAGTATACATGGACATATTGTTAGAGAATAATTACCATTTTATTCCCTGGTAAAATTAAAATGTCTGTAAATATCATCTGCTTTGCTTATTAAGGATATCGTTACTTATGTGAATATAAATCATCACTCAAAATTATGAGAAATAACACATTCTCGTGAATGTTGGATCATTTATCTTTTTATAATATAATAACAAGAAGGCAATATCCTATATTTGTTTCGTAAACTTTACTATTTAATATCAGCACTTTTGGAATTTTCTGTAGAGCTTCCTTACTCTTACACTAATCTTCCTTTCTCATTGACTATTTCTGCGAAAGTATGAGAGTAAGATTTTTATAACCCCTTTGTTTGTATTCTATCAATAATTACAAAAACGACCGCCAACCCATCCTTGCTAACCCTGAGTTAACGAATGGGTTATCAGACTGTATGCAGTAGGCAGCACTGCTGCAGCTCGAAAGCCGGTGTTTCCCTGGTACCAACCAGGTCTATTAATGCCGAAGGAGAGAAACGTGGTACTTTGAAGGAATGGCGCCATGCAAATGTAAGCATATGTCTGTGAAGCATATTCAAACGCCACTCGGTCGGGCTAGGAATAAATGGATATTGTGGAAGAAGCATGGTGAGTAGGACAACTCAAAATGCCACATGTATTAACAATTGTGCCCAGGACTGACTCGAACCAGGAACCCATCAAACCGAGACCCTAGTCCATTGAAGCCTTAGTGCCCTCGGGGGGCCGAAAGTTCTTTAGATATGACTTGTAGGCAACACAACCACCATTTGTTAATATTTGGTTGGTTGATATTTGATTTTAACCTTTGTAAAATTGTTTGCGTTGTGAAATGTTTTGTTCGTTCTTTTGTTCATTTCTCCAAGTTCCTGAAATTTCTTTTCAATTGCTTCTTCCCGAATTTTGCTTTCCTTGCAAGCAAAGAAAGTATACGATTTGTAACCATAATACAAAAGTGGTATGTGCTTTTATTACAGTTATGGGTGTGTATGAGACGCTGCCAAGGATGGCGGCGAGTCCTGCAGTAGATACAGGTAAGTAACATAAATATCACTAAGTAATGCTGGAATATTACTTATCCATGGAGTTACTTTTCCATGATATATTAATTAGAAACAATGCTAGTGTGTAACAAACGCGACAATCTTAAAAAATATAACTTATCTATTTTTTCCATATTATAAAAAATACGACGTCACAAAACATTTGTTCCAAAATAAATTTTTCAGGAAATTTTGATTCTCGAAAAAATATATTTAATAAAAACCATTCCGTAATTATTTTAGGCATAAGTAATTTTGACCTTTATTAATAAGCAAGATTAATTGTCCGTTAATGTAAATGAAAATAAGACAGCTTTACTAAGACAATGTTTTTATTAATTACTCATTCATTACGTTTCCACTCATTAATTTAGTCTTCTTCTCATATACAATGAAGAAATGAAGTAAATTAAACAAAACAATCATTTTTTTAATTCCATAATTTAGTAAGATGTCCATTATTGAAGGCTGGCACCTGACCGACGTCGATGTTTCTCATGATACGTAGCCACGGGAAACGAGCATTTTGATTCAGACAAATTTCAGTGCAGACCAGAAGATTGGAAGGAGGTGTTTGTGTGAAGTGCAGCTTTAGAAAAGTTTGCGGTGTTGTGATATGAATGGTAGTTGTGTTAGTAATTTATGTATCATCGATATGTATATGATACATATATTTATATATCACTAAACTAATACAAAATTCGTACCAAAAAGTTTGAAACGAGAAATTTGAAGTTACCTGTAACATGTGTTATACATTTCCTTTCTAATTCTGGCATTACTAGAAATTGTATATCGTTGCTGCAGATCTCCAAGAAAAGTATTATGCTTTTGATGATCTCATAAGTTTATGACCCCCGGATTACATAATCTGTTCACGTCGTGGCTCTAGACGGAATATAACATAGCTCCATTACGCGTCAACCTAGTTGAATGAGAAATCACTCGAAGGTGGTTCACGACAGGAGTTCCACCTCCCGGGTCGCAGGGCTGCATTAATATAGTGGCCGCAATTACGTTGTAGGATACAAGAAATTACTACACGAGGGAAGCAGTATATGAAATGCAGAAAGATCCTCCTAGAGAGATTTAGTCTGTTTTCGTGTCGTCAAAAACGCACATAGTTTAAAATTCGACGAAAGTCAATTTTCTCGTAGCTATAAACACAAAATACACATTTTCATCAAATATTAACACACATATTTTATTTGGTAGTTTTATTCAAGGAAGAAAAAAGTTAGAGGGAGACTTTACTTCCTTCTATCCGCTGAGAAATTGCCACATACTAACACAACTCTGCCTGTATTCTCCTCTATCGTTCCAAACCCAATGACCGGGAGCGGTGGCTCGGTGCATCAACTGATGTCACTTCAATGCCTCTGCCCGGGAGGTCCTAGGTTCGAGTCCCGACGACGGTAGAATTTTCGACACTAGCTTATTCAGCTAGGTCGAATTCAGACGCTGTCTGGAGGAGAATTCTAGCGGCATGCTGCTCTGATCGGTATTTTTCCCTGGTTTCTCCGATCAACATCACGCGAATGCCGGAGCAGTAACAGGCGACGGACCGCGCGCGATCTTTCCTTCCTCTTCTTTGTCCTATCCTCAACCCTTACACACACACGTACTCTCACATGCACTACAATACCACACATGCCGGGAGACCGGTCGGGAACTTGGAACTTGTCCCAACTGGGGCGGTGCCCCGCCGGTGGGAGATACGTGGTTGGGGAGACCCCGTTAACCGACGGTAGGTCGGCGCCGAATCTGGCCATACAGCGGGGGAAGATCACTGCTACCTCCCGAACAAAAACACGTACTACACTTTCGGGAC
Organism: Teleogryllus occipitalis; assembly: GCA_011170035.1. Lineage (NCBI taxonomy): Eukaryota > Metazoa > Arthropoda > Insecta > Orthoptera > Gryllidae > Teleogryllus > Teleogryllus occipitalis. The sequence goes on along the minus strand of BLKR01008993.1, from coordinate 19,060 downwards.
TAATAACCATAGTAGTTGACGGGCCCTGTAAGTAATCACTGACAATCCATCAGTCAATGAATCCAAACCCAGCGAGATATTTGAATCACGTCCACATTCTCTTCCCCCTGACGAGCGTCGCGCGCTGCAGGGTGGCAGCTGGGGAAGGTGTACGAGTACGAGGTGCAGGGCAGCGCGTACGCGACGCTGCCGCAGCTGGGGGACCAGGCGACGGGCGTCGAGGTGCGCGCGCGCCTCTTCCTGCAACGCAGCCACGCCCCCGCCCACGCCCACGCAGCCGGCCGCAGGGAGATCGTCGCATGGGTGAGCACAGCGACCAACCCGCGCTCCTCGCGTTTCACGTCCTCGCGTGCGTGGTATGCACAAAGTTATTCAATGTTGTAAATAATTCTCGTCGAGATTTGCAAAGAATTGCCCGAAAAAAAAGTTTGTTTCTTCAAATCGTTTCACCGTTTGTCGTGAACAACAATGGCACCTAAGTATTCACAGGATCATTGAAGGCCTTTTTGTAACGGATCTTTTAATTTGTTGATGTACTTTTGAAGACGTCCCTAGCCCAGTTTAAATTTTTTTCTAAAATGTTTCAATTCCTTTCTTCTAATTGCTTCCTCAAATACAGAGAAGTGGACTTAATAATACACCATCAGTGTAATTTTCATTAAAACCTCGAAAATTACGAACATTGCAAAAGTTAATCTTTTTTATGAGTCTTCTCTACTTTTTTTTATTGAAACTAGCTATTTATTTCTTAATACTGTCAATTACAAAACCTAGATCTTTAAATAATTCCTAAGATACATTTTTCAAAATAGTACTTGGTGTGCAATTTTGAATCATATCTTGCTTAAGTAAAAAAAGGCAATGTATTTTCAGAAAGTCTCCATTTTTCCTTTAAACCTTTGTAAGTTTAGAGGATAAACACAATGCAATAGCACAAGTGCCATTAAAACATTTTCGAAAATTAAAGACGTATTGGAGCTGCTGAAAAGTCGGATCTCCACAGTAGCCCGTGGATGAACGCAGAAACTTACAAGTATTTGAAAGAACGAGGACGCCGAAACATGCGAGCTCAAGTTGAAATTGTAGTTCTAAAAAATTGTTTTGTGAGTCGGAAAAACTTGCAGAGGCTTGTGGTGGTACAATGAGGCAATCTCCAAGAGAAGTAACCTGTCGCTGGCCGCAAAAACATAACCAATCGACTTCAAATGAAGAAAATTTTACGCATGGATACAATTAGTATTGTATTACGCCACTTAAAAATAATACGAAAAAGAATGAGTTGTTCTAAAACAACTACTTTAATGCAGCGCGGACATTTTATCGGTCACCATGTGCCGCGCCGATCTCTCGGTTAGTATGTCTTTTCTGACCGCAAAGAAGGCAAATAATTCTTTTTTAATTCGTTGCGTCTACATATTGGCGTAACGCGTCTCCAAGCCCCTTAAGGGGCGTTAAGCGCTTTGCGCTGGGGAGTAATCCTCTATTATTTTGCGCGGGAGTAATCCTGCATTACCTTTTTAAGTCATTTTACGTCAGGTCGCAGTCACTTGTCAAGAGGACCGCTAGGTAGCATCTCCGTCTACGCGCCTTCTGCTACGCGCTCCTGCGTCACTACCCAGCGGCCAGAATTGGGAAGGGGGAAGGATAGGGGTAGGGTCACATCACAGGGGTTGGACTAGCCCTTGTGAAGCAGCCAAACTCGTTTTGTTGGAACAAATTGGGTGTACAATGGCTTGGTGAATGACCAATTGGTTGACCGGAAGTTACAAAAGGCGACCAGTTTGTTGTGGCCAATCTGCTCGCTTTGCACTTCTGGATGTACGGTTCAAATCTTAGTCGATTTACGTGGAATTTGTGGTAGAAAAAGCTGTTCGTGGTAGGTTCTTTCGGGATCTTCCCAGCTTTCTGACCCTCCTTCCCCCATTGCTCACAAGTCACTTACATAATATACTATAATACATAATTACTCACAAGTCACTTACATAATATAGTCACTAACATAACCTAATCATTAAACCATTTTGCAACCTCCAGGTATGGCTGTAATCGTAGGGAGTGGCAGCATAATAAAGATAATTTCGAGATATATCCACATTTTTGCCAACAGTTCCATCGACACTTATTCTGTCGACTGTAATGTTACTCAAGGCGTCGTGCCACCCACCACTCAGAGTTACTAGGTAAACTAGGTAATTTGATGCCATGGCCGAAATGTGTGCACCCGGGCCCAAGACGCAGCGTCTTCTGGTCAGCCGCGATTTCATCAACTCCGGCCACCGAATCCAATGTCTTCAATGTTTTGGACGTCATACCGGAACCCTTTTCAAGCTTAAATGTTTTTAGTTGTTCCTTATGTATCTTCCAGAAGGTTTTTAAACGTCTGGCGCTTATTACTAAAGGCATCTCCCAAATATCTATGGCTTTTTTTAATGTACGCGGATTTCTTACAAACTATACACAAATCTTCAAATTTATCAATAGAGAAATAATTCTCCAGAGGTAAGATCAGCGGATGTTGTATGTCATCTGAGTAGGATCGGACCAGCCACGTGTAGCGTGTGGGGAGACAAGTTAGACACTGTGAAACCCAAAGAAAATATTTATACATAAGGTGATTTGATTTATTTATTCAAAGAATATAATTAGTAATAATAAGAATGAGAATAATAAACAAGAGTATAATAAGTGTAATATAAATATATCAATATATGATATTCTTTAATGCTGAGTCTTTTGCTTCAACCGCATGATGGCCTATCAGCACAGTAAACAATTCAATCATTGAAGCCAACCATGAAATCTTGCGTGTGTCTGTATGTCTTCGTATGTCTGTATGCCTAAGTCTGTTATGAGAGAGGAAGGCGATCAGTCAGCGCCCTGCCAACGTCAATACAGAATCTCAGGGCAGCGCGTTGCGGGAGCACCTCGGGATAGACAGTTTGCAACGTTTTTGCATGATTTCTTATTCGATTTCGTTGAAAACGACATTGCCAGACAGTGCAATCTAAATAAAATAGTTGGAAAAGCAGTAAAGTGCAGTCTTAAATTCTATTAAGTTACATGTGCACTGAATGCCGGTTGCTTTTCGGCTTGCTAACTTATTACCCGAGATTCCTGCCATTAGTCTTGAAACGTACATAATTTTTTTAGTATAAAATATTTCTTGTCTGTAAATTATACATTTAATGCAGGACCAAACTGGTTCACACAATTGCTACAATATACTGCACAATTGCTACAATATATTAACACAAATGCTACAATTGCTATAAGTATTAAAGTTACGGTCCATTTAATTTATTTATTTATTTATTTGCTCTAGTTTCATTTATTAACAACTAAACTCAATTATTGTCATTTCATAATAGAAAAATTGTTTGAACGAACTTCGTCGTACATTAAATTCTTGCTGTTTTATTTTTAATCATATTATCGCGTAATCGTGTCCATGTTTCCAAGGCCCAAGTCCTCGCAGAAATCGCTGCTAGGCGCATAGCGTGTGTGTGTGTAACAGCGTGCATGTGCGTAGGTGGAGTCGGCGCGCGTGGCGGAGCGACGACGCGTGACCCGGCCTGAGGGGACGGCCCCGCCCCCTGACGCCCGCCTGCACTTCCAGTCGCTGCCGCTGCACCCGGGCGCCTGGACGCTGCGCCTCTCCGAGCACGGGGTGAGAAGGAAGATCTCACAACCGGTAGCGGTAGCTCAGTGCATCAACTGATGTCACTGCAGCGCCTCTAACCGGGAGGTCCTAGGTTCCCACTCCCCACGGCGGAAGGATTTTCGACACTAGCTTTTCAGCTAGGTCGAATTCACCTGCTATCTGGAGGAGAATTCTAGCGGCCGGCTGCTCTGATCGGTAGTTTTCCGTGGTTTCTCCGATCAACACCAGGCGAATGCTGGAGCAGTACCCTACCAAACGGGCCACGGACCGCGCGCGATCTGTCCTTCCTCTTCCTTGTCCTATCCTCTCCCCTTGCACACACCCACTAACATGCACTACACTACCACATATTCCGGGAGACCGGTCGGGAGCTTAGAGCTTGTCTCGGCTGAGGCGGTGCCCTGTTGGTGGGAGAGTCCTGGTTTGGGGGAAACCCCACTAGCCGACGGTAGGTCGGCGCCGGATCTCGCCATCCAGCGGGGGAAGTTCACCGCCATCTCCCGAGAAAAAAACATGCACTACACTAACGGGACTAATGACCGAAGCAGTTGACGCGCCCGGAAACACGATCAAAATCAATCAATCAATCACAGATCACAGACGGATCCCCAGAGCCCGCTGCTTCATAAGCCGCAAAAAGACTCCATTCAGCAGCAAAAGACTCCATTCACTTCCACGGCCTCACGGGCCATACTTTAAACCTTTAATAAACCCGGACCATATTTTCATTAGTCGGGTGATCCACACTTGACTTCCTCATATTGTTGATCTGGACAGCCCGGTTGCTCTGATACGGAGGGATGGAACCGTGCGTGATAGCAAGCCGTACCAAGCATAACGCAGTGAAACACATTGGGATAAGTTTGAATTTTTGATTTCGCTAAAAAAATCCTTAAATATAAACGTAAACATTTTAAAAATAAGGGAGTTTTGACCCCTTCAGGGCACATGCGCTAGACGCACAATGTTCTTACCCGTCATGGATGAAAGGAACTTTCACTAATTACCGTTCGCGGGCCACAATAAATGGCACCGCGGGCCGCCAGTTGGACAACCTTGCCATACAGCGTTAAACACCAATCAATTACACAGGCACATACAAAAAATAGCCAGACCCCATGGCTTGACACATGTTTATCTATGTATTTTGACGCGTTGAATCCGAATCGGAAGGCAGAATTGTGCCATCATCTTCCAGTTTCTTTAATGAAATTGAATTGTATTTTTGTTTTCGGAGGTTGTCAGATACGAAGAATTGAACATGTTTCTCTATGTATGTCGTCGCGCTGAATCCGAATCTGAAGCCAGAAATGCGCCACCTTGATCCAGTTTTTATGCAACAAAAAAAATTAAAAAGACCTGAAATTTACAATCTACAAATTCATGAATGGGTTAGGATATATATCCTAGAACTCAACAAACACACAGGTTGCACTTCCCCATACAGTACGTTACACCCAATTTTTATCCTTTTTACGTTAAATATATAAATGTAAAGGGGCACGAAATACTCGTCACGTGTTCATGATGAAGGTTGACTCAACTTACGTCACACAGTTTTTAATATTTTTTGACTTCAAATAAATAAACGTCATTTTATAGAATTATTTTGTGTCCATTGCTAAAGCTGCTATTTTAACATAATTACAATGTTTCAGGAGGGATCTCTGCTAGTGAATGAAAGTTTAGCATGGAGTGAAGTGAACTTCATCAAGGCATTGGCCAGCCGTCTTGTCGTGAACACAGGCGGAACGAAACCGGAGGATGACCGGCCGGATGTGGAGTTTACCGTCATGGAGGTGTGTTTTGGACAAAATCAGGACTGTTATGATTTGTGCTTCCTCCAGGGGGGTGAACGCTTATTTTAATTAATATGTAATGTACTTCATAATAATTGCCTTAAATTAGGTCCAACGATCTGCCTAAAACTTTGGCAGTAATAATAAATTATTAATGTAAAGGCCGTAATAAGATAAATGAAAATAATTTTGCCCGTGCACAGAATATGTGTAAATAATTATTTCTGTTATTGCCGAGAAGCCAAATCGAAATGATTTTGACCTTGCCGCGTCACGTCATGTCTCGTGTGTGACGTCTCGATCTAGCTTTCCGTGCAATTGGCCAATTTATTGAGTAAATTCTGGCAAGGCTCTTGCTTTACTTCGTGACAAAAGTAGCGTCAATTCCTGCACAAATTTTGTTGAGGTTTCTCTTTGCTATTTGAGGAAGGAGTAAGTCGGGGGGCTGATTTCATCAGCAAAACTATTAAAGCAATTAAATTTGTAGCTTAATTGCCGCTGCAAATTCGTTACTTATGAAAGGTGAATAAATACACAAGCGCCAGGAAAGTCTCTCCGCAGTGACACCCAACTGCTTGCAACAAAAATTATGTTGGTAGCAGCGTGTAACAAAAGAAAACGTAACCGCACTCACCACAATCGTAACAGATGCTGGAAGTGTTGCCCTCTTCACTTGTTTGCCAGCGATGTTTGCTACCAACATCATTGCCATTTTTAATACGTGGCCCGAACTCGGGCGAATACGGAGAGAGGGTCCTGGCGCACTGTATTTCTAATTTTCAAAAAATGCCAACTACCATCGTTGGTATCTTTATTGATAACTAAACTACGTGTAGTAAAAGAGAGCAGTGGGAATTCTATAGCTGATGAAAACGCCCGCACATTACAGTTCCCGTCAATATGTAGCATACAGTTTTACTGCTTTTGGAAGGTAAACGAATTAAAAATGGAATAAAACAGCCTTGGTCGTGTGATGGGCGCAGGAGAGCGTGACGGGGCGCTGCAGCACGGAGTACGCCGTGTCGCCGCTGGACGACGTTCGAGCGCCGGCGCCCGGCCCCGCCCACCCACGCCCCCGGCCCCGCCCCCGGCCCCACCCCCGCCTGCTGCGCGTCGCCAAGAGCAGGGACTACGAGCGCTGCGAGCGCCGCCCCGGCTTCCGCCGCCCCTCCGCCCTCGCCAACGCCCCCGCGGTACGTACACTGCCACAAGCTTCTGCGTTAATATAGTATACACATATACAGTCATTTCTACATCAATATAATTACCATGAACGCACACTAATATGCACTTGTACACAACAATCCAAGAGTCAATGCTTTATGATCATATCTGGAGTGAATGAATGAATGATCTTGATGGACTGGTGATTATAAATGCAGTAGGACCCCGCTAATCTGAACCCAACAAATCCGAAATTTCGGATAATCCTAACAAAATTCGAAATGGAGGAATAAATAGAGAAAAACGCCAGATTTTTATCAACTTCATTTATGAACGAAAAATCATGAATACAGTTTAACCCAGTTCTGAATACGGTATGTAGAATACCCGCGACACAAACTGTGCTTCAACTCTTCTAAACAAAGTAGTAACTACTATCGCATGCGATCTGTTATGTACGTATTGAATTTTGTTGTTCACATCACTGGCTACGTTGCGATTTTTTTAAATGGCACGCTACGTTGCGTTGTGTCTGGTAATCCTATAGGTGTATTTGTATATCAGATAAACATAATCTGCTACGCAGATGACGCAGTGCTTATGGCAAACCCGAAGATAATCTGCAGAGACTATTGTATTTACTCATAACGACAGGAAAGTTATTTAATATGATAGTTTCAACGAAAAGAAAAATAATCGATGGTAATATCCAAGGAGCCTGTACGATGTAAGTTGGAAATAGAATGCAAAATCATCGAGCAAGTGATGAAGTTCCAAAACCTGGGAGTGGACATCTGCAATGATCGCCATACTTGCAAAGAAGCGAGGGAGCAGGCCAGGAAAGGTGCTTAAGGTATCAGGTTTCTTAAGAGAAGTAACTTGGAAAAATAAATATCTTAGCATAGAAGGTAAAGTTAAAATCTACAAGACAATGGTAAAACCAGTTTTGACATAGTATGGAGCTGAAACCCTAGCTGATACGAAGAAAACAAAAGAACTATATCGATGTGTAGAAATGAACACTACGATCGATTGTAGGAAAGACCAGGAGTGACAGGGTAAGAAATCAGTTTGTAAGAGAACTAAAATAACTGATAAAACCAAATTTGTGGAAAGAAAGCAAAAAGAATGGAATAACCCTATCCAATCCTTTTCTACACGAATGAGCGGTGATAGACTGGTGAAGATAGCCAGGGATATGATACCATTAGAGAGGAGAAACCCTGGAACGCTGCAAAAAATGGAGAGAAGATCTGCAGTCAACATCTAGTGAATTCCCGGGATAAAGCGTGAAGAAAAACAGGTGTGCAATCTACATAAAAAAGAAGAAGTATTTACGGTACATTTTTTACGGTACATTTTTTCGTATAATCCGAACATTTCCGGATCCGAACAGACCATACCCCCAATTGGTTCGGAATACCGGGGTTCTAATGTACATGATGTGAATGATGAGTGTTAGGCAAAATGGTTGGTAAGGGAAGGGAAGGTAATAAAATAATGGAGTAGATCAAGAATGTAACGAGAGCGGTTATTCCCTTTTTGTGTCTTGCCTGTTAATTACTTTATCTTGTTAGGTATTTTGATTTCTGTTTAATTATATAATTAGTGTCATTAATTGTAATATTCTTTTGTTTTGCAGTCACTTTCAACTGAAGAAGTGATAATTCGAGGAAGTCTCTCAGAATATATCGTCCATTCATCCACATTAACAGACAAAATTGTCATGGAACAATCTTCATTTGGGCAGCCACAAGGTCAGATAGAAAGCCAGCTCGGTATCACACTGATTCGTTTAAAGGAAAGCCACAAACCCGCCGCACCTCTCGGAACTCTGCGTCATGTCGATTTGGTGTACCACGAAGAAGATCCTTTTCTACCAGAGAATTTCCGTCTTTCTAAACGCGAATCTTCGGGAATAGCTAATCATGAGGAATCAAAACCTGAAGACATCAACGATGATATTCATTACGTCCATAAAAGAGGAAAAGCTCTGGTGAATCACGAAGATATTACTGCACAACAAAGAAATCAAAATGGGAGCAGTGATGTAGAAAATAAAAATACATCTCTCACACCCAGCAAGTTTCATCGTCTATTCAATTCCAGTCGCCCAACAGGGCCGGTAATATTGCCACTAGTACATTCTCTTCAATCAATTGACCAACTTTCATCCAATGATTCGTCTCCTTTTGCTTTCCCACTTGAACTTCCCCCAAATATTCCTATTCGACCTTTCTTTCGAGGAAACAGCACAATAAAATTAAGCGACTCAGAGAGGAAAGCATTTGCTCGAAAACTGGTTCAGAATATTAGTTCTGCTTTGCAACACCCAAATCAAATGCCCGATCTTCATACCCTGAGCTCTTTTTCTATACTCGTGGAATTACTTAGGACGTTCAGCTACAATCAACTGAAAAATCTCACCAAAAACTATGAAGCAGCACGGTCTTCTCAAAATGCAGTTTCTGAAGACGACGAATTTAAATGGTAAGAAAAACTTTTGAGCTTTTCTGGATTTCTTGGCTTTATAACGTACATGAACGGTTGCTCAATTTAAGTATTATATATTATATGCATTTTTAATTGTACAAACTAACACAATATCGGTTAATGTTTTGAAGAAATCCATGGTTGAAATGTGCAAAGATCGCAATAAATACAATTATTTTTCACTCTTAAGCTGCATGCCAGAAAATGAGGTGACAAAAGCCATGGGATAATGTGGTGTCGGACCTCCTCTTGCCTAGCGATATGTAGCAACTCGAGACAAGGACTCAACAAGTTATTTGACGTCCCCTGCAGAAATATTGAACCACGCTGACACTATAACCGTCCATATTTGCGAAGTGTTACCGGTGCAGGATTTGTACACGAACTGACCTCTCGATTATGTCCCGTGTTAGATAGGATTCGTGCTGGGCGATCTAGTTGGTTAAACCATTCGCTGGAATTCTCGAGAATGTTCTTCAAACAAATTACGAACAATTGTGACATGGGCTCATTGTCATCCATAAAAATGCAATTGTTGTTTGGAAACATGAAGTCCATGAGTAGCTGCATATGGTTTCCAAGTAGCTGAACATTACCATTTCCAGGAAATGATCCGTACAGTTGCACCAGAGGACCCAGTCCATTCCATGTAAAAGCAGCCTTCACTATTATGGTGCCACCGCCAACGTCCACAGTGTGTTGTTGACAACTTGTGTCCATGGCTTCGTACGGTCTGTGCCACACCCAAACATTACCGTCAGCGCTTCCCAAATAAAATTGGGTTTCATCTAATCATGCCACGGTTTACCAGTCATCTAAGGTCCAATCGATATGATTACGGGCCCAGGACTGGCAATGCAGGCGATGTCTTGCGGTTAGCAAAGGCACTCGAGTCAGTCTTCTGCTGTCATAGCCCATACACACCAAACCCATACACGCTGCACTGTCGTAATGGATACGATCGTCGGGATGATGTCGTCACTTTGATTTCTGCGGTTCACTCACGCAATGTTGCATGTGTGTTAGCCCTGACAACACTACGCAAACGCCGTTGCTCTCGGTGAACGCCATCGGTCACTTCGTTGTCTGTAGTGAGAGGTTATGACTAAAGGTCCCATGTGTTTAACTCCAACTAACATTCCACGTTCAAAGTCTGTTAATTCTGGTTGTACGACTATAATCACATCAGAAACCTTTCCACATGAATAGCATGAGTATTTATTTATTTATTTATTTTACGTCAAAAAACAGTTAAAAACTGCGTATGACGTGCTATGGGGAAAAGTGAATTGTGTGCACATTTTCAAAATTCTGTGATCCCTACACTAAGTCATATACTACTTAAATTTTGAATTTTTGAAAGGGAGAAAAAAAAACTCCCATGTAATAAAATCTATTTTTAAGGATAAACAAGCAATAAATTTTGAATTTTGAAAGGGAGAAAAAAAAACAAAAAAAACTCCCATGTAAAAAATCTATTTTCAAGGGTAAATAAGCAATAAATTTTGGCTCTTATTACTTCCTGCCGCGACAACATGGAAACGATAATTTGAATAATTGTATTTCCCACTGAATTCTAGAAGACGTGCACAGAAAATGAAGTTACATTTATGTCCAGAAGCAAAACAAGGGCCATCTCAGCATTTGCTCAATGGATCAGGGAAACTGGACGAAAAACCTGATCGAGATGGGGGTCATTGACCCGGAGCTGTAGTACAATAGTTGTTACAGGTTGTTTATACTACACATTTATACAGTCCAAATGGTAAATAATGCATTATGTATCATTGTTAAAATTAATGTTACTTTTCTTGTGATGCTCAGTATAGTCTCTAATTGTATAGAAACAGTTATGCAGCAGAAACGATTTCACTTGGGATTTAAACTTTTCTATTGAATTTAATCGTTTAGTGTCATCTGGCAAAGTGTTGTAAAATAATGTACATGTATTGTATGTGAATTTTTTTGTAATGAGCTGTTGATACTGTCACCTGATGAATATGATTTCTACGTCGAGTGTTATAGTAATAGACTTCGGCATTTTCTGAAAAAATATTCCCGCCCTTGAGCAAGTCATTTTTTACAAAAACCACTGATTCGTAAATAAAAAGACACGGTAATGGTAGAATTTCTAGATTAATGAAGAGAGGCTTACATGAATCACGTGGGTGGGATTTGGTTATTATTCGTACAATTCGTTTTTGTAATCTAAAAGTCTGGGAGCTATAAGATGTATTTCCCCAGAATATTATGCCATATCTCAGGCGGGAATGAACATTCGCGAAGTATACACAACGAGCAGTATGAAGGCTGACTGAATTTGCAAGAATTCTGAACGCGTAGCATAATGAACTTAATTTTGTGTTCAATTCATTTAAATGGACGTTCCATTTAAGGTTTGACTGAATTGAGAGACCTAAAAATTTTGTTGCCTTAACATCAGTCAATGGTACACTGTTCATTTTCAATGGAGCACAGAATTGTTTATTTGAAATGGAAAACTGCATTAAAACCGTTTTCTTTTCGTTTACTATTAATTTGTTATTTCGGAACCAATTTGAAACATCTGATATTGTACTATTTACGGTTTCTTTATTGCAAAGGATGTTCGTATCATCCGCAAAGAGAACCGTTCTTCCGTTTCGAATCGTCGAGGGCATATCGTTTACGTAAAGTAGGAACAGAATAGGGCCTAAAATCGATCCTTGAGGAACTCCACATGCAATGGGCAAAGAGTCGGAAAGGTGCGTACGTAATGTTCCACCATTCCAGTAAGGTATTTCAACTCTCTGAGATCGTTGTTTAAGGTACGAACATAACCAATCTAGAGCAATACCACGAATTCCATATGAAGGTAATTTGGAAAGTAAAATGTCATGATCAATGACGTCAAAAGCTTTTGAGAGATCTAAAAATAATCCAATAGGTGCCTCGTTTTGATCCAATGATGAGGCGACATCTTTAAGAAAAGAAAATATAGCTGTTTCCGTTGATTTTGATTTTCTAAATCCATGTTGGCAATCTGAAAGCGCGTCGTGTTTAGTGAGAAAGGTTTCCATTCGTACGTAAAAAAGTCTCTAATATTTTTGAAAAAACTGATAGAAGAGAGATGGGCCGATAATTTTGAATTTCATTTTTGTTGCCTTTTTTGAAAAGCGGCTTAATTTTAGCTGTTTTGAAAATATCTGGAAACGTTCCAGTGCATAAAGATGCATTAAATATGTGAGTTAATGGGTGTATAATGGCATACGCACAAGTCTTTAACAAAGAATCCGGGAATTCATCTAAACCGGACGAATATTTATTTTTTAGTTTACCGATTATTTTGAGAATTTCATAGGAAGAAGTTTCGGAAACGAACATTGTGTCTAAAATTTTGGGTGAACTGTCTGTTTTTGAATTTTGTGGCTGAAAACCCTTAGTGAGATCGGCAGCAATTCTCGAAAAGTATTGGTTAAAGAGATTAGCCACTGTTGCCGGATCGTTCACATTTATATCGTTATATTTTAAAACATCATGTACAAATGAAAGCTCTACCAATTCACTGCCTTTTTACACCTCTTATACGATACCACTGCCATCTGCATCTGTGTGCAATATTGCCATGTGTATCTATGTGCAATATTGTCATGTGTACCTGTATGCAATATTTGCAAATTGCTATCCCATGACTTTTGTCGTCTCAGTATAAAGTAGAACCTCCATTACTCACGATGGATGTGGGACCCATGGAAAGGCCCAGATAATCCAAATCATTTTTGTTGAATTAAAGTGTTAATTTTTATTTAAGAAACGAGTAAAAACACAACAACAACAATAATAATAATAGTAATAATTTACAGCATTGGCATTATTTGTTTCTGAATTTGAAAATAATATTGTGGAATCAACATAATGAAAATGCTAACCCCAAATAATATTGTCCACTTTTGGAAGGAGGTAGAAATAACTGGGTGGAGAATCAGGAGAATACGAAAAGTGATGCCTGATGGTCATTTTGATCTGAAACAAAACGTAATGGAAGAGATGAACGGAGGTGAAATTAGTTTCATAATTTAGGAATTCCATATTAACAATCCGGATAATGAACGCTGCGTAGTCTCATCTAGGAAACGTTTCAGTTCAACTCATAATTTATATTATCTTAATAAAAATCCATTTATTCGTTATTCGCTGGAGTAGAATCCAAACAAGCGGGCCCCATACCGCGCGCGTCATTTCCTTACTTTTCTTTGTCCTATACTCACTCCTTACTTACACACACACACACACACACACACACACACACACTACAACTCATACCGTGAGCTTAGAGCTTGTCCTGGCTAAGGTTGTGCCTAGCTGGTGGGAGATACCTGGTTGCGCAAACCCCTCAAGTCGACGGGTAGGTAAACGCCGGATCTCACCAGTGGTCTAGTGGAAGTCTACTGCCACCTCCCGCGATATAAACATGCTCTACATTTATGGGACTAATGACAGCAATTGACGAGCCCCGAATCACTAATCAATCATATATTTTTTTGTGTACCGTGTGTTTGAAGTTTTGCATTGGCCGGGCAAATTTGCCGAATCAAATTGGCTAAGCCAACATTACAACTACCTTAACACATTCAACTTCTTGGATCACCACCCATTACACACTACACTCCGTGCTCAGTTTTCCATTCAACCATTTGCTTTAGCTGTTTGTCATGGCGCAGCGCTGATTAAGCCAATGGGGTTATGAGACCCAGAGGGCAGACTGGGTAAAAGTGTGTCACGTTCTCGCCATCCTTGAGGGCACACGGCTGCTTGAACAAGCACCAGGATTAACGCCACATCCTCATGCGTGCGAGCTGTGGTGCGTGCGCGGCTTCCAGGTGCGCGTGGCGCGACGCCAAGTGAGAGTTTAGTCAGCGTGTGGGAGGGACGTGGTGTGCTAGCGCGAGGGAGCGTGTGCGTGCGGGATCGAACCGTGGTGCGTGCGCGGCTTGCAGGTGCGCGTGGCGCGACGCCGTGTGAGAGTTGAGTGAGCGTATGGGGGGCGTGGTGTGCTAGCGCGAGGGAGCGCGTGCGTGCGTGCGTGCGCGAGCTGTGGTGCGTGCGCGGCTTCCAGGTGCGCGTGGCGCGACGCCAAGTGAGAGTTTAGTCAGCGTGTGGGAGGGACGTGGTGTGCTAGCGCGAGGGAGCGTGTGCGTGCGGGATCGAACCGTGGTGCGTGCGCGGCTTGCAGGTGCGCGTGGCGCGACGCCGTGTGAGAGTTGAGTGAGCGTATGGGGGGCGTGGTGTGCTAGCGCGAGGGAGCGCGTGCGCGCGTGCGTGCGCGAGCTGTGGTGCGTGCGCGGCTTGCAGGTGCGCGTGGCGCGACGCCAAGTGAGGTTTAGTCAGCGTGTGGGAGGGACGTGGTGTGCTAGCGCGAGGGAGCGTGTGCGTGCGGGATCGAACCGTGGTGCGTGCGCGGCTTGCAGGTGCGCGTGGCGCGACGCCGTGTGAGAGTTGAGTGAGCGTATGGGGGGCGTGGTGTGCTAGCGCGAGGGAGCGCGTGCGCGCGTGCGTGCGCGAGCTGTGGTGCGTGCGCGGCTTGCAGGTGCGCGTGGCGCGACGCCAAGTGAGAGTTTAGTCAGCGTGTGGGAGGGACGTGGTGTGCTAGCGCGAGGGAGCGTGTGCGTGCGCGATCGAACCGTGGTGCGTGCGCGGCTTGCAGGTGCGCGTGGCGCGACGCCGTGTGAGAGTTGAGTGACCGTATGGGGGGCGTGGTGGGCTAGTGCGAGGGTGCGCGTGCGTGCCTGCGTGCGCGAGCTGTAGTGCGTGCGCGGCTTGCAGGTGCGCGTGGCGCGACGCCGTGTGAGAGTTGAGTGAGCGTATGGGGGGCGTGGTGTGCTAGCGCGAGGGAGCGCGTGCGTGCGCGTGCGTGCATGGGCGAGCTGTGGTGCGTGTGCGGCTTGCAGGTGCGCGTGGCGCGACGCCGTGGGCGCGGCGGGGAGCGGGCCGGCGCTGCTGCTGCTGGCTGCGTGGGCGTCGCCGGGCGGGCTGCTGGCGCCGGCGGAGGCCGCCCCGCTCATCTCCGCGCTGCCCAACGTGGCGCTGCGCCCCGACCGCGCCTACGCCCACCGACTCTTCGTACGTACCCGCTGCCAGGAACAGCTGCATTGTCCCAAACAGTGATGATCAAATTTTAACTAGCGTTGCTAAACCGGCACGTACTTTCTCGCCCGTACTTTCACGCAAAATTTCGCGACAAGTTTTCAAATTTTCAAAAAAATTTATGTGAACTTATTTCCAAATCTATCTTTAAGAAACAGATTTCACGAAGGGAAAAAATCTCGATCTTTAATATTCTAGTAGTCGAAAGACTCCTCGAAAATTTTGATCTTTTGAAATATTCGAAAAATTAAGGTTTTCAACGAACATGAGAACTGCACCATTCTCTTAAACGTCCTTTGCACTATTCAACAAAAAATTAAAAGATGGAGCTTTTTTTTTGAAAATTTGGAAAATGTCTCAGACTTTTGAAAGTACTATACAAAATTGGAATACCGGTTTCAAATACAAGGAGCCGCGATTCAGCCAGATCTAACGGTTTGCCGCTAGCGTTGTTCAGAGCCGGGTGACGGACGGACGGACGGATAGATGAATGTTTTGTCGGTATCAAGATTCTACAAAATATGGAGAGTGGCAGCATTGAGGTCCCGACGTGTGTATGTCGGGACCTCAGTGTGTGTCACGACCGAGGCGGTACACCGCTGGTGGAAGATACCTGACTGGGGAATACCCCACAAGCTGACGTATAGGTCGACGGATCTGGCTATCGAGTTTGGGAAGAACAGTCACATTCCTTGTTAAAACATGCACTACACATACGAGTCTATAATAACCATAGCTGTTGAAGCGCGAGCAGTTGAAACATGAAATAATCCTCTGATTGGGAGATCATAGGTTCGAGTCCTGACAGCGGCAGGATTTTCGACACTAGCTTTTCAGCTAGGCCGGCTTCAGTCGCTGGCTGGAGGAGAATTCTAGCGACCGGCTGCTCTGATCGGTAGTTTTCCGTGGTTTCTCCGATCAACACCACGCGAATGCCGGAGCAGTACTCTAACAAACGGGTCTTTACTACCTCTTGTTCTATCCTTTCCCCTTACACACACACACACACACACACACACACTTACACTAACATGCACTACACTCCCACATATTCCGGGACACCGGTCGGGAGCTTAGAGCTTGTCCGGGCTGGGGGCTGTCCCGCTGGTGGGAGAGTCCTGGTTAGGGGGAAACCCCACTAGCCGACGGTAGGTCGGCGCCGGGTCTCGCCATTCAGCGGGGAAGATCAATCCATCTCCCGAGATAAAAATGCACTACACTTACGGGACTAATGACCTAAGCTGTTGACGCGCCCGGAATTTCTAACGAACCAACCAACGAAATAAACAATTAATTTATATAACTTATCAAGGACTTTCAATCAATTTCGACGCATAAAATTAATGTTTTCAAGCAGTTCGAATCTAGTTCCGTGTGCGCAGGAGGTGGTGCAGGCGTGGGAGCGCGCGGCGGAGGGCGGGGCGGTGCACCGCGCGGCGACGCTGGCGCTAGCGGAGCTGCTGCCGCTGGAGCGCCGCGCCCCGCCCCCGCCCCCGCCCCCGCCTTCGCGCGCGACCGCCGCCTCCTTCCTGCTGGGCACCTACGTGCCGCACCTGCACCGCCAGCTGCGCCTGGCCGCCGACCGCCGCGACGCCAGCGCCGCCCAGCTGTACGTGCGCGCTCTGGGAACCGCCGCCACGCCCCGCGCGCTCTCCGCCTTCCAGCCCTATCTCGAGGTGCGCGGCTTTCCCTTCGGCTCGCTGCCATAGTGCTTTGGCGTGTGTCTTGTGTTATTCCTTGAATATATTGCTTTCTAGCCTTTGTCTTTTCCCTTAATCTTCCTGTCCCGCGTTTTTCTCCCACGGTCTTTGTGTTCCACCGTTTTTCTTTCCCACGCTCATCCTTTACCGCAGTCCTCCTCTCCTGTATTTGTTCCTTACTTATTCATTCATCCCATCTTTATGCTCTTAAGTGCTAAACTTCTTCCATTTCTCCTTTTCCAGTGATTATTCCTTATTACTCTTATTCTTAACCTTCTATTCCTGAATTATTTACTTCAGTCTCATTCCCTTCGTTCCTCCCATTTCTTTTTGTAGGGCATCTCTATATATTTGCTTCCAGCCTCTTTTTTCTCAAAAGTATTTTGTAATGTTAGCTTTAGTAATTTTATTTTTATCTTTGCGAAAGTTTACAAAAAAAAATATTTTTGAAACGTTTAGGAACTTAAATCGATATAAAAAATGCGATAAACTGTTTTGAATTGAATTTGTAACAACAATTCCTGCTACTTAGATTCTTGAAATTCCAATTTTTTAAGTTTCTCAGAATCAAAAAGTACCTTTTTAACGAAAACGTTTCAGAAAGATACATATATTCTAGATTTAAAAACGTATATTCAATCTGATCCAGTTTTCTCAATGACAGACATAAATGATGTTAAGTTTTTGATTTTTCCTCCATGGTTCATTAAGTTTAGAAAATATTTTTTTAAATTAGAAAAATCGTTAATTTAGTTTATTCACGTTTTTTATGCGCTTTTTTACCCACGTTTCGAGGCCGGGTATTTGGTCTCATGTTCAGGAACTGTAACTTATCTTGAGATGGAGACTTATTTGTTTACAAAATGTCTATAAAGTACTCCTTTTTTATTTTACAAATGATATGACATTTAATATTACATATGATAATTTTTTAATCAACTACGGCTTTCTCAATATAAATTACAGCTCCTGAAGATGAAACCACATCTCAGGTCTCGAAACGTCCAGAAAAGTAAATAGAAAACATAAGTAACAGTTTTTATAGTTTAATTGTAATGTAGCGTTCCAAGGAAAGAAAATTTGACAGTCATTAAAAATGTTATTAAAATCTGTCATTAAAAATGTTGGACCAAACCCAATATAATTTAAATATAACTGAGGTCAAATATGCAATTAACTTATACTTAAAAAGGAATGTAGCATCGAGTTCTTTCGAGGTTCAGAGTGAACTACTGGAAGATTTTAATATGTATTTTGATTTATTTGATTTGACTTATTTTCGTCAAAGAGAGGCAAAAATTGAATGTGACATATGGGGAAAAAGTATAATTTTCGCACGTTGTCTTGTGCCACAGAAATTGAGTGCTTTGAATCGAGAATATTTACTCTAGGCGCAATGTTATTTATTCACATAGCTTGTTCATGAAGGGCGTGGCCTTCCGGCGTCCGGGGCCTGTGAAATTGAGAGACGAGGTTAACTGATAGGTGATACATGGACCCCTTCATAAATACGGCAGCTAAGTCCTCTCTCGAAAAGTACTCCCCGTCAATAAGTGACCCCCCTCAATAAATGAACCTTCTCAATAAATTGTCCTGTTTTAAGAAAGAGCTCCCCCCATTGATAAATGTTCCTTCTCGCTAAATAGTCTTCTGGACTCCCTCAATAAATGCCTCTCTAAATAGGTCCCCTCTATATACGCCCCCTATACATATGCCCCTTCTATAAATGGCCCTTCGAACAAATGCTCCCTCTATAAATCCCCCTTTAAATCCCCCTTCTTTCGATAAATGTCCCCTTGATAAATGCTCTGTTGATATACGTTATTCTCAATAAATGTCCCCCTCAATGAATGCCTCCCTCCATAAATGTTACCGGCTGAGGTAGCTCAGGGTATCAACCGATGTCACTGCAGTGCTTCTGACCGGGGGTTCTAGGGTTCGAGTCCCGACTGTGGCAGAATTTTCGACGCTAGCTACATAGCTAGGACGAATTCAGTCTCGGCCTGAAGAACTATAGCTGTCATCTGCTCTGATCGACAGTTTTCCGTGGTTTCTCCGATCAACACCAGGCGAAGGTTGGGACAGTACCACAAGAAAATGGTCTGAGACCGAACGCCACT